>JAWZYV010011884.1:0-204768 GCA_038373885.1 Cheiracanthium punctorium
CGTAAACGGTCCTCTAGTCTGTGGGGCCCTTAAGAGTTTTTGCAGATAAATTTTCAAACATTTTAACCTACTAGTGTACACGTGACTTGAACATTGATGTTGAGCATAATGTAAACTGAAATGTAGTTTGTTATACTGTGTTTGGTTTTTATCATTTTAACTGTCGGTGTTTCGCCAATCAGTTTAGAGGCTCATTTTCCTAGTTGGCGTGTCGGGTATTATGGAATACTAGGCAATATTGCAATGGATTTCCTACCATCACCTAAAGAACCGGAAAACAAAGACGCTAAATGCATCTCCTGTAACGGAAAACTCTCCGAAGATCAACCAGGAGAAATTTAGATTCAATGCTTCAGCTGTTGTCCGTCAGCTTATCTTGACTGTACTGGAACAGAAAAAGATTACGTCCGCGACTTTTTCAAATAGTCTCTAAGAAGAAATTACTTCAAAATAATCTTAAAAATATGGTTTTATGCTTAAAAATAACTGTATTTTATGTAGTTAACTTTCCAACGGTTTAAACCCCCGATTCCATATTAACCGACTATTTCATATTAACCTCCATTCGTAACTTTTTTTAAAAATATATTTCTTCTACAACAACAAGTTAAATAGTATTTTTCTTTATAAGTGAAATTCCATTACAATTAGTTATAGCATGCACTCATGATGATTTCGGCGATTTTACTGAAAAACTTGTAAAGTTATAGTTAGAAATTTAAATGGTATTCCATAATATCCTCCTCTCCTCTACCATTAGCCCTTTAACGCGCAGTGTTCCCGCTCTGGGAACACCAAACTCTGACGTTTTGACTGTTGCCAGTCACGAAGAATAGATTGGATTTCTATAAAAATAGTTGCGAGTGACATAGCTAGCTCCACGAGAATCCTTTACTTTTCAGCACGTCATTTCCCGTAAAAAAATGGTCACGATAATTTTCAACAGCACTGACATCTGCTGAAAAATGGAAGAATGCGAGAACAGCTAGATAGATTGCCCAATGCTGAAAAAAGGGCAGCCGTTGCCAGCGCTCGACTTAACTACCAGCAAGATGGCGGACGATCGAAACGTTCATCGCGTGCCACAGATCTAGAGACCCTTTTTTGATTGTGCCGGCACAGCCAGCTGCGTCAAAAAAGGGTCTCTAGATCTGTGGCACGCGATGAACGTTTCGATCGTCCGCCATCTTGCTGGTAGTTAAGTCGAACGATGGCAACGGCTGCCCTTTTTTCAGCATTGGGAAATTCTTGCGCTCAAAGGGTTAAGCTTTAATATAAATTTGTGCAGCGACGAAAATTAGGATGTTCTTACGTATAATTCATTGACGGCCCATTAACAGCATTTAAATATGCTAACCTCAAGCAAAACCAAGCAACATATATATATATATCGATGTAAACTGACGGGAAAATTGGAAAAATATGCAGAAATCGGCAAACACTGATGGCAGGATGCTTTTACACTAATGAGTTCTGTTCCTTCTTTATTTTGTATCTTGGCATTTCCTGACTAAGGAAAATTTTCTTTGGCTTTTCAGAACGTAAATGATAAGTTTAATGCCAGACTTCGAGCATGCAAATGAATTGTTCTTAAACCAACAGGAAGTTTTCGTTGTTGGAGGGAGATTATTCATTAATTTATCTTCCCTTAATGATATGCGGGGAGAAGCAGCAGTCAGGCTTATTATGTTACAAATTACATGCAGCGCATTTAGATTTAAAGCAACTGTAGATTTTTCACATGGGATGTTTTATTGTTTTAAATGAATTAAACTGCAAATCAAGCAATGACTGGGAATATAATTATTTAAGAGTAATAAAATTTAACCACATTGGTCATTACTGGAATGTTTTTTTTTTTTTTTTTTTTTTTTTTTTTTTTTTTTTAATGGCATGATTAATCTGTGATAAACCGTGTAATTTTTATTGGTCATTTCTTATGATTTCTATTTAGAATGCTACTTCCTAGAATATAAATTAACCTCTCAAGAAATTTGTAAAAAAGAATTAAATATTGCCACCTATCGAGCAAACTTAAAAAAAGAAAATAAATAAATGAATAAAATTATTTTTCTGGTCACTTTTTATTTGCATTATCTGATATCATTTGAAAAATCTTCTCCTCTTTGTATGATTTAATGAATAAAAATTACAGTTCTTAAAGAATGCAGGGTTCCTATATTTATTTTTAATATTCCGTTATAACTTATTTTCTAGTACACGGCATAAAATTTTAACTAAAATGTTATAAATAAGCTCTCAGAAATTGAAAGAATTTTTTAAAATTGTGATGTTCAATTAGCGCATGAAAACTTCTGCGACCTCACGTTCCATATGATTTTGAGTCATCCTACTATATAGAACTTTTACCATCATAACTCCAAAAATATTAAAAAGTTAACCACGAAAAAAGCAATCACATCTACACCGTTTGTACGATCCACTTGAAATTTTTCATATTCATGTATAAAAATATAGTAAACAATCTGCGCAACTTTAACAATCTGAAAAGCCACCAGTTCTCTCATTTTTAAGCGGTTTTTCGTTCTTTTCAGCTCCGTTTTATTTCCGAGAGTCAAAAAAGTGAATCATTTGCGTGACAAAATTACCTGTTTCAAGTGAAAATGACGTCACACAATTGGGAATCCAATTCGTTTAAAATAGTTTTTCCAGATTACACAGTTTAATTTTTTTTCACAAATAGATCGTCTGCATGGATATAAGAATGGCTGTGTACAAAAAACGAAATCTTTCGAATGCGAAAAGTTTCCGCGCGTTTCCAGAAGAGCATGAAATACGATTTGGGTATATAATAAAAATTGAATATGAAGTTATTTGTTTTAGGTGGACGAAGATGAAATATATTGAGTGTAGACATATTTTCGTGAAATGTTTTTTAAAGCGCCCTTTTTAATAGCCCCCACAACGGGCTTTGACTCCTAGTTCAAATATATTTTCGCGTGCAAAACACAAAAAACAGTAATAGTTATGTAAAAGGAAACCTACTATTTGTTTTTTTAAACGATACTTTTCAAAATTTTACCTTTATTACCTTGATTTTTACCTTCCACAACGGGCTTTGACTTCTAATCTAAGTATACCCAGAGAGCATAGAGAGCGCATCGCCATTCAAAACCCGTAGAAAAAGTGAGGAAAGGATGAACTATGTGACGTGTGGCCAGTAAATGAATACAGAGGATACACTTGCGCTGTATTGCTATATATGGCGAGTGGTAAGTGTAAACTAGACAATTTTACTGTGTGCATACCTATTATAAACTCTCTTGCGAAAAAAAAAATGATCGGCAAGGTTTAGTAAATGTAGATACATTGAAAACAGTTCATTTATAAAAATTATGTTTTAAAAACATAAAATAAAACACTCAACTGTGAGAGGTTATTATAGAATCTTTCACATATCATGATTTGCATCCATATGCAGAGAAGAAATGTTTCCATTTTTTCTTAAAATATAACGATGAAAAAGGAAAGGTGTGGGCTGGCCACAAATGCTCCATAGAAAATCAAGGCGAGTTGGATGCGCAAGAATTATGCGCGTGAGATCTTGCTACAAGTCAGCTGATGGGAAAAGTGCCTCAAGTTTGGGTTGTTAAAGCGCTCACAATCCCTTATATCTGCGCTATGAGTAAACCTTACCCAGGGCCACCGACAGAATTTTCGGGCAGATATTTACAACAGGCTACAGGCTCCCTCCCCCCCCCTCAAAATAATCTTCCATTTTTTTATCCAGAAATTTTTTTTAAACACTTTAGTATATTTTAAATTTTCTCTGGGCCATATATATAAAACCTTGTACATGATAAAACTTCCATAAAAAATTGCAATTATTTTATTAGAATTATTTTAAAGTAATGTAAAAATAATTCGGAAATCTTTATGTATACAGAAAATCACTTGATAGAATTAAAACTAAGACATTTTTAAATGCTGAGTACTCGCTATTTGAAAACTAAAGCAGAGTTATTATGAAATTCGTATAGCCAAATGAATAACACAGAAAGAAAAACGTTAGCAAACACCAACGATAGTCATGCCACAGACTGATTTAGGTAAGTATTACTTACCAACATTAGTGCGAGAATGTATTCTGGCACTGATAATGGTAAGTCATATTTACCGAAACGGATTTGCGGCATTAAATCTCATTGATGTTTGCTCACGCTGTTTTTATGTGTTATAAAGCAGAGTTACCTTCTTTATCAAATTAATTTTCAAAACTCCAATTCATAAAAAAAATGTGAAAAATAGGTATTAATAAACACTTCAATCGGCAAATTTCGTTGCTTATCAATGTTTCTATGAAATAGCCCTTCTGGCTCTTTTAGATGCTAAGTCGTCAATTACATCATCAAAGTTAAAAGAACGCGTAAGATCTGTCACCATGGCAAGAGTGGTTTGGGAGACACAAATATTTTATTTTCCCGTGGGATTTGTGCACTAAAAATTCGTAACATACGTCCTCCAGGCCTGGTCTCAGGGGCAATTGTCCCCCTCTCGGCGGGCCTGCCTAACCCCTCACAGAAATTTTGATCCCTGATGTTGAAGACAATCTGTTCAGTAAAGTCTCATTTAGATGAACTTTGGAGGAAACTTCAGATTAACGAATAAAATATTTCTATTAAAAAAATGCATTGCACAACAGCTTCAGTCATAATGAAATGTGTCACTTTAACGAATTTCTTAAAATTACGAATTGGAACTTCAGTTCCTTGAATTTCGGCATACCAAGATTTTACTAAACACATTTCATAGAAATAGTTGCCTATTGACGGGATCGGTGTACACATGAGCTTTTTGAATTTGTTGCAAAATGTTTAAAATCGTGTACTCTTTAGTGTGGTATACAGTAAAAACTCGGCATAGTGAATTTCGAAGGTACCATAGATCCAATTCGTTATGAAGAATTCGTCTTAGTGACATTTCATTAAGACTGAAATCGTGCTATACGATTTGCTCGTAACGAAATATTTTATTCGTTAATCTGAAATATTTGCAAAAGGGAAGTTCGTGGTATTTACGTATTATCCCGACGGTCCGCCAAGACGAGCGAGTTTTCGCCAAGATAAAAGCCGGACACGTGAAATTATTGATGGTTCGGAATACGATCGGCAACAGTTTGCCAGCTAATTTGGCGAAAAAATAGTTTGGCGGGAATGACCGCCAGGATAATACATGAGTACCGTTTCTTGTAAAGAGATACTACTGTAATGCAACATAAACTAGGGAAAACGCATATTTAATTTAGGACTAATATACTTAGTGACTTAGTGGTGGGCATAAATAAATGAAACTATTTGAGTTAATCGATTATTAATTGCATTCGAGATAATCGATTTTGAAAAATCCATTCAATCGCTCAGCACATAGCATTCGAAACCTCGAATGGAAGTCGTGAATATTATCCGAAAAGTGAAATCGCGAATACCATTTACACAGTGAAATCGGGAATACTATTTACACAGTGAAATCGCGAATACTATTAAAATAGTGAAATCGAAATTTGATTCGAATAGTGAAATCGCAATTACTATTCGAATCAGGCGCGTAGCCAGGAAAAATTTTCGGGGGGGGGATATGCGCCTGGAAAATTTTTCGGGGGGGATATGAACTTATATATGCATGAATAGACGGAATTTCATCACTAATCCAAAAATTTCGGGGGGGGGGATATATCCCGATATCCCCCCCCCTGGCTACGCCCCTGATTCGAATAGTGAAACCCCGAATTTTATTCGAAGAGTAAAAATGGTGAATATTCACTATCGTTTAATCGATTACTGATTTGATACAAACAGTAATAATTGATTATAGAAATCATTCGAAATCGCGAATGCTATTCGAACAGTGAAATCGCAATTTCAATTCCAATAGTCAAATTGCGATAGCTATTTGAATAGAGAAACCGAGAATACTATTCGAATAGTGAAAATGGCGAATATTTGCTATTCGTTAAATTGATTACTGATTAGATTCGAATAGTAGTAGTCGATTATAGAAATCATTTGAGTGGCACTTCACTACTTGTTATTTCTGTTCTGTTCTAAAAACACCTGACGCTGAGTTTGAACAGTTGTTCTGCGGAGTGTTTGTTCACTCTGCGCCGAAAGTAATTAGCACGGGGGAGAATGTAGATAGCTATAGCCGAAGCAGATTAAAAAAAGAACACGTGGTGATCGTTTGCTATCCTAGCAGCTGCAAAACGGCTTCGAGCAATCAATCTTTTTTTTTTTTTTAACACTGTATTCTTGAACAACGTTCTCTGCTATTTGTTTCAGTGTTCCCGTTTTATAACGTGATAAGATCGGAAATAGCGTACAACCTGAGTCTGTTTAACCTCTGTTTATGAAGACGTTGACGAGTAACATGAGAGGCAGAGCCTAGCTTTGGGGGTTACGAAGGGACACGGAGATTAGTTTACGCACAACCCTTCCCTTAGTTTAGGCACAAACGCTAATTACAGCCAAATATTCAGCTATATTTGGCTGTAATTAGCCAAGTTTAGCTTAAATAATCGCTCAAAACTCTACTGTACTGTAAAAAATTAAATTTTATATAAATTTTGAAAAGTTTATATTAAAATTTAAAAAAATATTAATTTTGTAAATTTTATAATTCATTGCGTAACAATCGCAATTTGCTATAAAGAATCAAAGAATTTTTTGTGATATTGAAAATTTTGGACCAGATATTTATATTAAAATTTACTGTCAATCAAATTTTATAGTAAGAATGCACCTCCCCCTTCTTAGCTAGGCCCCTCAAATGAAAAAGCTATAGCTACACCCGGGCGAAAGGAAATATGGCAATACTGCCGACACATGTAAAATCCGGGGTTGCAAAACAATTACAGTGCCTGGAAAAAGAAAAATGTTGATAGTATAATTTGGCAGTGATAATGTTGACAGTTAAATTACGCGCCAGAAAACCCCCTATCATGCTTTAATGGAAATGCGGATGTGGAGAATGATCATGCGGTTATTTTTGAATCCTGGGCGATTTTTGGAGTGGCTCAGCAGTCGAGGAAAGAGCTAGACAGAAAAGCTAGGGAAAATCGCCAGTTTTGGCTATAAACAGAGAAAATATTGAGGTGTGACCTGGAAAGTTATACGCCGAAAGAACTTTCGGCGACTTATAACGCCTGGAAAGTTATAAGTCTGCATTTTTAAATTAAGTACATTTGCCATATGTCTGAAAAAAAAATGACTTGATATAGATGATCAGCAGTAGTGGATACAGTAAATTATTTTGGGAGAGCCTAGTTATAAAAAAAAGAAGAAAAAACTTTTTCAATCTTAAAAAAAAAGTGTACAATAAAGCGAACTGTTACCCTAAAGTATTTTTTTAAAACTAGGCGCTCATCCCAAAAAAGGTCATTTGAGCAACTTAAATATGATGTAATTATGCTTACTGACCACCAGTTCTCACATGAAAATATATGTTTTGCTAACTAAAATACGTTTATCATAAATTATTATTTGCCACTTAAAGATGTTTCCCTGTTTTTAACTCTTTGCTAACTCAGCGTCAATGCAGGTTAGGATGCCTTAGAAAGACCTCCCTTCAGTCGGCCTGGAGCCCCCGTGCAGCTAATAATCCCATAACAGTAACGACACTAACCCTTTAAAGCGAAAGCATTGCGCAACACTGAAGAAGTGCAGCCGTTGCTATCATCTGCCACAGAGCTAAAGAAGTTTTTACACAGCTGTCTGTGCCGCTGCACAGTCAGGTGAAACTCTGCGTGGAAATTTATAAATTTTATTTTAAATTACCAAAAAAAAAAAAAAAAAAAAAAAAAAACGAAAGAAAAGAAAAGAAAAAGCTATCATGAAAGTGTTTCATGCAACTCAAATACCAGCTGTATCTAACCAAAATAAAAGTTTTCAATATCCGTGACACTTTACTGGCTGAATAAAACAGTGTCAAAAATTAATTCCATTTTTCATTATTTTAAATATAAGTTTTAACACTTTTAATAGTGATTAAAAGTATTAAAAAAAAAGAGCCGAGACTTTCAGTTGTTTGGACAGATCACATGACCGGCTATCGTTACTCATCCAATAAGTGCGGTCGTTGACACGCTGACGTCATTTAAATCGTCGGTTTTTGTTTCTGAATGAATACGAGTGACTTAACACGAAGTGGTAATGTATGGGAAAGGAATAAATTTTTTCAACTATTTGTTTTTTCTTTTAAACAGAATCCTTCCCAGCTAATGGAATTTTTTTTATTTCATCACAGAGGAATCATATTACATTTTATTGTTTCTTGAATTAAATAAGGTTGAGTGCGTGAGTAAAAGAAACCACAGGAATTTTAAGAGCACCATTTTTTTTTTTTTAAATCTTGAAGAAGTGTTTTATTTCTTCTTTATATTCAAAAGTGGAACAAGTTCTTTCCTGTCGGGCTAAATCACTTGCATCAAGATCGCTGCCAAGGGGAGGGGATCGTGAGGGATTTGCATCCCCATCCCCCTCCCCGAAATTTAAGTCAGTGCATTAATACTTTTTTTATTTGCGTTGGATCTGACGTCAATTATAGGTGAAAAAAGTCACTACATATCCCCCGCCAGTAAAAAACTGTAACCCCAGAGGCGTAGCCACGGGGGGGGGGTTAGGGGGGTCATAACCCCCCCATGAGGAATTTTTTGCCATACAAAATGTATATTCTTCACTCCATTATCACACACATGTATGCATTTATGTGAGTTGCAGTAGTCGTAACCCCTCCCATGAAAAATTTCTGGCTACGCCCCTGCCCCTCACACAACTAAATTTATACTTCATGTGAGACAGTGACCCATAATATGTGTATCTAATTTGAGCACAAACGAATACGATATATAAACGTAAACGCACTTACAAGAATTATCGTCTCTAGGCCGTAATAAGTAAGAATTATGTCTGCGAACTAACTATCTCTGCTCTACACCAAAATCTATTTAGGCCATGTGACTGTGACCTATAGTATACATACCCAATTTGCGCTTAATCCAATTCTCTGCGATAGCGCACTTTCAAGAATTTTTAGGGTATAATGGAAAAAAATTTCTTTTTTGCAGCCCTGAAAAATGTAAGCCTTATACACACCAAAATCAATCCCAGTCGTGCGAAGGTGGCGTTTATAATATATGTATTTGAAAAATGATCTCAATCGAATGCACTATTTAGGAGCTATCGTGTTCACTCATAAACACACACATTCAAAAATACCATAAATAGTTTAAAAAACCCAAAAACACGCTTTAGTGATAAATTGAACTAACTAAAAAGCGAAAAATAATTCTTAATATAGAAATAAATTAATGAACGAAAAATAGTATTATTGTGAAAAAAGCGTGGGGTGCTTTGTGCTATATTTTTTGTATAATTTTTGTACTGATCGAACCGATCGAATATTCTCAAGAACTCATATATGGAGCACCCCACGCTTTTTTCACAATAATACTATTTTTCGTTCATTAATTTATTTCTATATTAAGAATTATTTTTCGCTTTTTAGTTAGTTCAATTTATCACCAAAGCGTGTTTTTTGGTTTTTTAAACTATATATTTATTTTTCACTTTCTAGTTCGATTTGCTATAAAAGCGTTTTTTTTAGTTTTTTAAACTGTATGTATTTAAAATTTTAATTTTTAATTTTCGATATCTCGCATAAAACACTAAGGAGCACTAAGTTGGAAAGTACTACAAAGAGATAATTTATTTTCACTGTGCACCAGTGGCGTAGCCAGGATTTTATTTCGGGTGGACTGGGTATCAAATTTAAAGCTAAAGTTCAATTGTAAGCTAAATATCAAATTGTAAGCTAAGTAAAGGGTCCCATTTAGCCCCCTGAGCCCCCCTCTGGCTACGCCCCGGCTGTGCACCAAAGTATTAATCAACCTGCAGTTAAATGCTACCTTCTTCACTAAAAAGAATAAATAGGTCTCTAATCGATAAATAAAAGCGTGTTAAAAAGAATGGCCTTAACATGTTCTTGTACTCAACTCTTCCATAATGTGATGGATCACGATATTTTGTAAAAATAAAAATATTGCCGTGACCAGGATTCGAACCTGTGCTATTGCAGCCAGAACGCAATGTACCAACCACTATACGATCACGGCCACTGTAAGAAAGGGTTTTCTTAAGATTGTAATACTTGGAAGTGTTCTACTTTCAATCAGGATAAGAAATGAGGAAATTATTTAATCCTGGCGATCGTGATCAGGATAATGAGATAAACTTATAAAATTATTGTATTGTCACCGGTTCTTGATAAATATACAAAGTTTAAATTAAATCTGTCCGTTTAAAGTGGGTCAAAATCGAGTCTAAAGGAGTCGGTTACAAACATACATACAGGTGAAGCTAATAAAAGCGTGTTAAAAAAGCACAAATGAATTCAGAAGACCTCAAAAGAGTAAATACATCCAAAATCTAAAGTCGATTTTCTTTCATAATTACAATACTTTCCTCACATGGTACATGTTGGGAAGGTAAAAAGACGTTCAACTCCAACCTAAACGGGATAGCAGTGTTACATTTAATTAACATTTGTATTGAAACTGCTTCACTTAGAAACAGTAACAGTCTTTTGACTTTGAGTCCAGCCAAATTCTGAGCTTTGTTCATCAGGGATGTGTGGCCTTTTGTCTCTTTCTTCAGACTGAGTAACAGTGTTGAAAATATCATCCCCTCCTGGTTCATTATTGCTTTTATAGTCTAGAATTAATCTTTTTGTTTGTGCCTCTTTCTTTATTGAAAGCCTCTTCAACACTTGCTTCATTAAGCTTTTTGACTTTTGACAGCTTGCTGCTATCACATTTTTGCAGCCATAGTAGTTGAAACTTTGGATGAAACACTGCAGCCAGTTGGCATTCTTTGAATTTCATTATTTGTCCAAACCTTCCCTTTTCAACCCATTTAATAGGGGATTGGCCAAAGGGTATGATATCTTGACGCCTCTTACCGCGATTTTCGGCGCAAGTCCCGAGTTGAGGTTCGCCTAAAATTAATTCCAGCGCCCAAGCAAATTCTATCAAAATTAATCTCCGATCGAACTTAAAATACAAAACAGCGTCTATAAATAACACACAATCCACCATTTCAATACTTCTGCTAAATCCCTCACTTTACCTAACATAAAACTTACAGATAGATGCATCACACTCGCACCGAACAAAATCATGTCAACAACCAATGCAACGGGCTTAAAGTTAGCGGTAATTCAATTTAACAGAAGTTAAGAAAACCGTTCATATATAGATTTTCTTTTTCACTTTAACTTAAAAGTTAAATAGTGGTTATGAAGTATGTTAACTTCATTAATTAACGTTTAACGGATCAATAGTGTTCTGTCAAACTTTGATTTCGAAAAATAACTGCATATCGATTTTACCTTGCAGAAATTTTTTTGCGCACTTCGGTAAAAGAAATGATATGTACGCAACACCTCACTAGAATATCGATATAATAGTACATGTAAAAAACATAAAAATTTCGTGAAAATCTATGCATATTCATTGCAATCTGAACACAGACGGATCGCAAACAGACAAACCTTTAAATACGTTTCAACTGTGTTGGAAAAAGTTATATATATTTCTCAATTTATGTCGACATAAACATGCAATATCTAAGTAACGTATTTCTACTCATATTACAGAAACATTGTTGTTAATCGGATATTCTCGTGTTACATATTTGTAAAGTCTGTATAATTCTGAATGTTTTTTTTTTCTTTTTTTTTTTAGGTGAGCTTGTGTTTTATTGAAGAGATTCTTTGTTAAGAAGCGACGAAAAAGTATGTGTTGTCTTTGTGCTGTATTTCAGTTTCTGTATCCACTGCTATGTTGTTTACTTAGAAAAGACTTTGAATTTTGGTTATTCTAAATGGGCATTAAAATTAAATTCGTTCTCTGTTTTGTACGCTAAGTAACCTCTCTGGTGATAATTTGAATGTGCACAACAGTATTTCATACACGCTTGTTTTTAAATTTGACACACATGAACTTTTTCATGTAAAATTTTTTAAAATAACTGAAAAGAAAACTCTAGAAATTAAAAAATATAACTTAAATATTTATTTATTATTAAATAATCAACATATCAAAACATACAAAATCTTTCATATTATGTTGAAAACAGTTAATGGCACTTGTTCCTTTCTTACAGCGTTTCCTCTGACCTTTCGCCTTGAGAAAAACACACACATGGCAATATTGCAAAATTATAATTATTAAAAATTACTAAAATTTTGGCTGATGGCAAATAAATAAATTAATCAATGAACTTGTCTGAAATAATACCAATTAAAGAAATGCATAGTTCAAATTTTATCGAAAAATACCGATAAAAATTTAACTTTTGACTTCTGATGCGTCTAACTGGCCAGATATCTAAACCAAATACGCGTAATATCTGATTTCTGAACTTTTTCTCTGGAGTAAACGAGATTAAAATATAGATTGAATAAATAGAAAATAAGGATTTGTATTGAGAATTTTAAAGTTCAGTTTAAACTAAATACGTATATGGAAAGTTTAAATTCGTATAGTTAGAAAACAGACCATAAGATGATAAGTGAACATCCAAACAGCGTTTTCTGCGACAATCAGAACTCAATATGTATTGTTTATTATTATTATTATTATTATTATTATTTGGGGGGGGGGGTTGAGGAAAAGGGTCGTTGCTGTCGTTCAGTGTGATACTTTAAGTAAGAAGGACAATCATTTTTTGAATGGTGGTCGGTTATGTCCATTCGTACAAGACAATTGTACGTACTCATATTTTTAGAATATCCGATTGCAGAAAGGAAAATGAAATTTATAATTATAAAACAATTTTTGTATGCTAGAATTTTGGAAGTGCATGTTATATTTCAATATACTATATACTGAGTGTTTTCTTTCAGCAGAGAATTAAATAGTATGTGAAAGAATTTTGTAAACCTGGGTTTTGATCTAGGATTTTTTTTTCTGTTGTTAGTAGAATATATTTCAGATTTCTGCTACACAGAGTATTTTCTGATAATATAAAAAATAATTTGTAAAATCATCATATAAACATCGGGGTTTTATTAAGTGCTAATAGCAACGGAATGTATTCCAGCTATCCCTTAGTAATAATAGTATTTTAAATTCCCGAACTTTTGAGATGCGTGGTATAAACAGACTATATTTTAGATGTTCTTTTTACAGAATGTTAAGCGGGCCAGAAAATGTTAAACTCTTACTAGGATTTTTTTTTTTCGGACTTTGGGAATTTAAAAGACATTTTTAAAAACAAATAAATAATAGAAACAAACTTTAATGATGTGGCCGGTTACTTGAACCTTCTTTACAAACATCTATTCTTTAGATGTAGTCTTCAAACGGAAGTTAAAGTTTCGAAGTAATTTTTTCCTTTAATGGCAATTGCATTTCCCATTCAAAATAGTCCATCTAAAAAAATATAATAAGATAAAATAAAATAAAAACTATAAACGAACTTCACATTTTATTTTTCCCAAACTGAACTCACGGGCTACCATATTATAAAACATATATTCATAAAAAAATTTCATAAAAATTCGGTTAGTGGTGTTTCACATCCTCCTTCAACGAGAGTTGCATCTCCCATTTGATATTGTGCATGGCCGAGAAACTCAAGCCAGTAATTTTATTTTCCTAAAAGTTAACACGCTGCAACAAATTATAAAATACCCGCTCATCGAAATAGTCCATAAAGATATCGATTACCAGACGTTACGCTACAAAACTTCCTTTTACGGCAATCACATTTCTCAGTCAAGATAGTCTACAGGAGGAAAAGCCAACTTCCCATTCTGGTTTTCCCCATGTGGAACGAACTGCTTACCAAGTTGAGAAAATTGCGTTCATAGAGATATTCCATGGGAATCTCGGTCAGTCGGTGCTTCACTGAACAGCTTCCTTTAACGGCAACTGTACTTTCTGTTCGAAATAGTCTATCGGCAGGAAGACCAAGTCACACACTTTATATTTACAAAAATAAATAAATAATTAGATAACATGCTGCTGAGCAATTTTACAACACTTGCTCATCAAAAACTCCATAAAAATATTGATTATATGATGTTGCTCTATGTAGCTTCCTTTAACGGCAATTAAATTTCCCATTCGAGATAGTCTATAGGCAGAAAAGCCAAGTCACACACTATATTTTTCCAAAGAATTAACATGCTGCCTGAGCAAATTTTACTATAACCGCTCATCAAAAAGCCCCATAAAAATATCGATCATATGACATTGCTCTATGTAGCTTCCTTTAACGGCAATTGAATTTCCCATTCGAGATAGTCTATAGGCCGGAAAGCCAAGTCACAGATTTTATTTTTCCAAAGAATTAACATGCTGCCTAAGCAATTTTACCGCTCATCAAAACGCTCCATAAAAATGCTCTATGCAGCTTCCTTTAACGGCAATTGAATTTCCCATCCGAGATAGTATATAGGCAGGAAAGCCAAGTCACACACTTTATTTTTCCAACGAATTAACATGCTGCCTGAGCAATTTTACTATAACCGCTCATCAAAAAGCTCCATAAAGAATATCGGTTATATGACGTTGCTTCCTTTAACGGCAATTGTGTTTCCCAGTCAGTACAGTCTGTAGGCAAAAAAGCCAACTTCACACTTGCGTTCCCCGTAATAGAGGGTGAAGCTTACCAAGTTATGCGTTTATAGAAAAGTTCCATAAAAATATCGGTTAGCGGTCGACGTTTCACTGAACCAACTTCCTTTAACGACAATTGCATTTCCCATTCGAGATAGTCAATAGGCAGGAAAGCAAGCTCACGCATTCTGTTCATTTCCAAGTAGAGCAGGCGCTTTTTAACCTTTCACAGGCCGAAGTTCAGAGTCGAGAACATACAACAAACAATTTATTTAAAAATAAAATTTTATCAATATTGACTTGAAAAAATTAGCAGACATAATTTAAAGATGACTTGATTTTTTGAAATAGATGTTGCATTTCTATCTTTGGGAAACTGACAAAAAATAATAAAAATAGCATTTTCATAAATTTATTACAGAGCTATCTTAATACACCCCTCCCCCTTCAAGCTTAATTTATTTCTTCACTTAAATTTAAAAAATAAATGCTTTTTAATTCTTAACATTTCACTTATTATTATTTAAACTAGCCATCAGCATATTCCGTTTTTGAAGCTTAAGTATAGTCAGAAACAATCCATGCTCTCATTTGGTTACACAGTGTAAAAAAAAAAAATTGCATACAATACTTTTTTCCCCATTTAAATGACTAACATACTTTAATGAACGCATTAGAAGACAAAATATGCAAAAAAAAAAACAAAAAAAAAAACAAATAAATAAATAAATAATTTAAAATATGCCTGGATCTCAATTCGGTCTGTAGTATTAAAAATTTTTCTGTAGAACAGCACAATCGAAAAAGCAACGTATTGAGATAGGCACACAGATAGGGTGTTGTAGATAGGTATATGATTTCAGATTAAAAATGTTAAAGAGGAAATTAAGTTCGAGGAGAAAAAACAATTAAAGAAATTTTCATGAAAGAAGCATCATTAAAAAGATTGTTTGGTCTTTAAAATTGCTTTCAAACTAAGTATAAATAGGAGGGGATAATTTTCACAACGATAGAAAACACAAAAATTGAGGGAAAGGAATTAATTAACTTAAAAAGTAAAACAGATTTAGTTTTTTATTAAATTTGAAAATTATTTTTAATTATCATCTGTTTTTATTGATAACTTTAAAGGAGAAAAAATGTATGAAAATTATGTTGATCATACAGTTCAAGATCTTTATTGTAATTTACTTTTGACTTTCAAGTTGTCTAATAATTGTATATTAATTAAACAAGGTTTTCTTTTTAAAATTATGGGCATTTCAGGATCTTAAAATTTATTTTTAACACTTCCAAACGATTATGAAAAGTGCTTGTGATTTTGGTTTGTCTATCTGCCCGTGCTCTAACCGCCGCGTATTTGTCTATCTGCCCTTGTCTATCTGCCCGTCGTAAATACTTAACGATTGTTATGAAATTTATATATAATGTTATTACTATATACTAAGCCAAAAATTTTACAATAAATGGTATAGATAACATTTATGGCTTTCTTACAGGGGCACACAAAATAAATAACTTATTAAGATCTATGGAATATTTAAAATGCCTTTTAGATACGCTTGGGAATTTCACACAAAACAAAGGTAATAAATAAGTCAAGATTGATTTCCCCCGAATACAATTTATTTAGCATTTACAATTCTTTTAAAGGGTGAAAAAAAGCTCTCGCATACGAAGTTCTAAAGACAGTAATTAAAAATGAATAAATTAGTTCTTTATTTACTTTAACGTATTGTTGTTACAAAAACGAGGGAGCCAAACCTTAGGGTTTACATCTACGTACCCTCCCGAGAAACGGAGTTTCCTAATTCGGAGCCAATTCCTTATGAGAGACCTGCACCTGGATTGGCACTCCTAGAAGTGTCATTTCAACACGGTGGACATCGGAGCCACTAACACATATGTTGTGCGCCAGCTCCCTTTCATGCATACGGTTCGGTCGAAAGAGCTTGTCACGTTCTTAAGCTCTGAACGGAGCTAACGCTGCCACAGTTTCGGTATTCTAATGAGATGCGAGCTTCCACCATCTGGCATCTTCGGAACACTTGAACCTGTCCGAGTCTTTGAAATAACGTGACGGCAAACAGAAACGATTTTTCTGAGTCCATAGCTGCACTTACGCAATTGCTGGCTCACGGCGGGACCTGGGGACCTAGAAGCATTTTCAGGTACAAGTTTGGAAGCAACGATGGATGTCTATCTTGTCTGTCTTGTTTTCATGGATTATGAGGGCTTAGGCACTTTATGGGTATGCTTTTACAGCATTTTGTACGAACCCCAAGTCAAGACTAGTTCGATAGCGGCAGTACCGGCCCAGGTATTAATTACTACCACAAAACGCCCAAAGAGTTCATTTCTACCTCATTCGGGAACCGATAGATAGCAGCACTACCGTTCGTTAACAGGGGGTTTCTTAATAATGAAGTAAATACCAAGCAGAATATTCCCAAGTCTTAGTTTTGCCAGGCGGTATCGATTTTGTACAAGAACTTAGAGGACATTGCGACCACGACGTATTTAACGCACCCTAATCACCATTAGCGAGCGCAGCGGTCTTTGATTGGTCCTAGGATCGAACCCACAACCTTTTGGCTACAATATCGACGCCGGGCTACTGCGTCCCAACGATGGATGATGAAAGGGAATTCAGGCCGTCGCGTCTTTGGACAAGAGGCTAAGCAGTAGTGAATGTTCTAATCAGAAGTTCTTTGAAAAGGTTTTAAAATTGAACCATTCGGCAGGATTTACCTCTCTTGTTTTGAATGTCTATTGAAAACAAGAAAGATAAATCATGCCAAACGCATCGATTATAAAACACGTTTCAACACACCAGTCTTGCACCAAACTTGGCGAGATTTTGGGGGATAACCTCAAAACATCTATATATCCCTAATAATGTAATTTTGCGAGACCTTGTAAAAAAAGCTTTAAATCTTATTTAAATCTTTCAAATGAAGTGTAGGCAGATATAATTCTTTATATATTAAATTGTGCTTGAAATGAATTAGTGTCGCTAAACTGCAATAGACCGTATTGTATTGGAATTCTATTGAATGCTCTTGTAGAAGAACTATAAGTGATACAAACAAATCTTTAGATTTTGTAATGCTTAGTAACATACATCAATTTTGTTTTGTTGGAAATAAACGAATATCTGTAACATACGCTTTAAAGAATTTCTGCCCGTAGGCCGTAATGTATAGGGATTCTTTAGGGAACTCCTATAAAAGAACTATTAATGCTAAGTTAAGTACACCCTTTTCAATAGGGTACACGGAGCAATACATAAGAATAACGTACATAAATTTCATAGTAATCAATGCGTATTTACAGTAGCTGGAGCAAGGATGGACTGACAGACAAACTGAAAGAATAAACTCTTTTCAACCTTGTTGGAAAGCACGGGCATAACTATAACTTTCTCATGGAAGGGGGTTTAGCTAAGGGGGGAGGTCAATTTTTACTATAAAATTTGATTGTAAATATCTGGAAAAAAGTTTCAATAGCACTAAAATTTTTTCAATTCTTTATAACTTCTGTTTGTTACGCACTGAACAATAAATTTTCCAAATTAATATAATTTTTTAAAATTTTAATATAAAGTTTTGAAAATTTATATAAAATTTAAATCTTTTTTATCGTACACTGTTGTGAGCGATTTATTCAATGAATCTTCAAATGAATACTTGACTATAATTAGCGTTTGTGCATAGGCTAAGGGTGATATCCAGCCGTCCCACGTCCACGTTGAAAAGTATTTAAATTTACGTAATACGCGTTAGCAACTACTTTGCACTGGTTGTTCTCAGCAGACAGTATAGGATTAAGCAAGAGATCACACAGCAAGCAAGCAATACGCATTCAGAAGAGAAATGGGTTTTTTCACCACACCACTTCTCCGATAAGTTTTCTTGCATTCATATACGTGGATTTCCATTACTTGAGTTACGAGAACACGAACAATGGAAAGCATTGAACAGCGTGCTAAGTTGTCAAGAGTTGTGTTTTCACACTAATTCATGTTTGGAGTGCCTCGCTTCAAAACATCATTTGTCAAGCCATAACAAGGTACCCTTCTTATCCAACTGATGATGAAAGCCGAAGGAGGGGAAGGAATATATTTTTCTTTTGTTATTTTTGTTTGTTTACGTTTTAGTTTAACCCTTTCTAACCAGGCGTCCAGAATTGCGGACACAAATTTTGATAGATTATACTAATAAATTTAAGATGATGTAAGAGATATATTAGATGTAGCTGCATCTGATAAAGAGGAAAATATAATGCGTAGCGCAGCTCTAATTAAGTTATAAGATTCCTTGACGCATGTACAAAGGAAACAAAATGGACGCTGTTATTATGGTAATTAAATGGTAATACTGAAAATAGAAAATTAAATTAACTGTTCTTTTGACGCCACTTTTGCACCATGTATTTAAAAAGTGCATTTGTAAGTTCTGTGCTAACAGGATTTGACAAAAAAGGAAAAATTGCATCATAATCAGGATTATTTGAACATGAAGCATGGAATTAGATAGGAATACACAAATTATTTACGATACAGAATTTTTGCTGCTACAATCTGACAATTCTGTAACCAAAATACATTTAATATTTATTTATTTATTTTTCATTTGTATTTGTTGGTTTGAAAATGCCCATTCCGTACGAAGAACGGGTACTTCAGCTGGTCTTTCTATAAATGCAATTAAGGAAGAATTATTTTAAAAACTTTCATTTATTTATTGTTCTTCTTTGTATTATTTTACCACCGAAAAAAGTATTTCAATGTATTTTTACCTAAAACTAAAATAAATCTGCTTTACATCTAATTCATAAATTCGCATTGCCTGGTAAACCAATCTTAATAACTCCGATAATTCGATCAAGTTCGCCAGCATCCCTTTTCTTCCTCAGCTCGAATTACACACCAAGATGTGCTCGTCCGCAAAGATCACTGAATGAGCAGGTGCCAGTCAATCTCAGTCATCGAATTCTGCTACATAAAAGTGAACACGCGAAGAAAAGAGTTCTGAAGAGCAGATAGAATCTTTTGCAGTGGAGTTGGCTCGCTGCCAAGCTGTTAAAAATAGAAATCGGGAGGCGAAAGAGAGAAACTGATGGGTGGGAAAATAGAGATAAAAGGCGAAAAATAAATATCGCAAGGAAGGGGAGGGGGAATTTTAATACTCAGGAGTAGAATATTTTCCCGTTCTTTGCCAGCGTATTTATACAAAGGATTTTAATTAAGTAGTTTTGCATGTTTAAAGTTTTATTTATTTATTTAAACGAATAAAATTTACTTGACGACTTTTGATTTGAAGGGAATCGTCTTGTTGACGTTGAAGAGATTTTTGTTTTAAATACATTAAGGCTGATCGCTTAAGAAGCAACGAAATAACATTGAAAATAAATAAATCTCTCTATTCTAAAAAAAAAGTAAAGGCCGCTGTCGCTGACAAAGCTTGTTGACTCATCTCCTCCTAAACTGTGGGGATCTGAGTTTCGACTAAAGTGCGGACAGATTCGAAAAATTCCTAGGAACCTGCTAAGCTGACTTAAATTTCGAAAATCGAATTATTTTAGAAGATATTAATAAAAAACTGAAAAAATAAACAGAATGGTTGCCAGATTTGGCATAAAATCATTCATTCCCTTGCAACAAAGCGTTTCCAAGTATCTAGAATCGCGTGAAATTTACAAACATGAGTTAGAATTACGCCCATTTTACGCCAAAATAAAAACTATATGAAATAAGTAACTCAAAATGTGTTGCACAAAGTTGACAATTTTCAAACTAGTAAGTTCGCTTAGTTTAGAATTAGCGATTATTCGTTTTTCCAAAACAGAATAACTAATATCTTGAAAATGAAATATAATTAAAATGCAGATTATTTTAACGGTCCAGCTGGATTATTTGCTACCATTAAAAATATCTGGCGGCGTTAACTATGCCATTATAGCAGTTATAGTACACTTTGGATATTTGCTAGCGCGACGAGATGGTATAATTCGTGGTGCTAAGTACGCCAATCTGCAAACGATTATGTAAATGAAAATATGGATAACGGTTTTCCGGTAACCTTAAATGAACAGTAATTATAGGTTGTGAGCATGTGTAAATCCCAAATAATGAAAAGTCGCCATTGGTGGCAAGCTATCCTATCTGTTCCGTAGCTTTTATTGACTTTACATGTACGCAAGTCGCCAAATAATGAAAAATCGCCATGGGTGGCAAATTCGCAAGGTGTCCAATAGGTTTTACATTATTAAAAATACAGCTGAAACATATGTTCTGATTTTATTATGCTTTAGCTCCTAATTAATATAACTTTTGAATGGCAACATTAAATATCATTGTGTTTCTGAGGAGTGTAAATAATTTTTCCAGCGATTATAAGCGGAGTCCGCACTCCAGATGGAGTATAGCTCAGGACCCGTACAACACGGATTCCCATAACAAAATATCTTCCGTGTTATAAGGGGGAAGGGGTCTACTGTAGTGTGAAGTTTAAATTTTTATGGTACCAATGAACATGCAAGAACCAAGCGACGTGTAGCTCAGTAACATTCTATCTGATCCAATCTTTGAGATTTTTCTGTTGAAATTCTGTCTTTTATACGAATAAGCCTTATTAGGGGCCGAATGCCTCATACGAAAAGCGAACGTAGCGAGTCTGGGGGCCTTGGCCCCTAGTCTATATAAATAAAACAAACTGTAATATGTCAGCTAGTTGGTTGGTTAGCTAGTTTGTTTGTCTGTGTCTCGCGTAGCTCCGAAACGGGTGATCGTAGACCTACCAAATATTGTATGGAAATTGTCCAGGAGGGGTCCAAACATACATCGAAGCGATTTTTTCGAAATTCGAATTATTTTAGGAGATATCTATAAAAAACATGTCGCAAAAGGCTAATTTTTGCTCCGCCATTTCGCAATTGCAATTGGAAAAAGAGAGAATATAGCATATCTAGGTTGCCATATTTGGCAAGTTTATTAAATGATTCAGGCTCTTGAAGTAAAAATAAAAGAATAACGATTTTTTTTGTTTAGATTATTTGTAAGTTTATTTTTTAATTAAAATATCGTGCACATGTGAAATCAGAGCAGGAATGAAATTTTTATACTCAAAAGAAAAATAGGATTTGGAAATTTTTCGAGACTAAAATGTGCAACTTTTTAATTTGGCGAAAAATAAAATGGTTGATGTTCAAGTTTCAGGAGATGTGATTCTAACGTTTGCGCAATTATCGTCTGCTACTTCGATTATGAATAACACCTGAATAAGTTTTTGAGAAAATTTCACTAAGTTCGAATTTTGTGCATTTTTCTGCGCAGCTTTTTCTCATCTATTTCTAATGTATTACATCCAGAAAAAGGATGTTAGAAATATCAATTTTAATTTTGTTTAATCACACTCATGAATAATGATATACTTTCCAACTTAATGGAATAAGCAAAGAAAATAGGGAAGACACATGGATTATAGTACACTTTTAATAGCGCTTTAGTGCTTTTTTAAAATCTGAAAGTGTTTCAGATTTTCTTACTTTTTTTACCTTTCCGTTTTTTGATAAAGGCCAATATATCCAGAAGCTCTTCAGAATTAATATAGGACGACAACAATTTGTTCTTTTTTGTAGGTTTTTATCATTTAACCATCTTATTTTTGCAACCAGGGGCGGACCGAAACAGTAAGCGTCGCATCTGGTAGCCGGCTTCGAAGGGGGCGCATTTCGAACACAAGAACTAAGTAGAGCATAAAAGGGGGCGTCTTTTTTATATTAGCAAGGGGCGCCACTTACCCTAGGGTCGATCCTGTTTTTAACCATCTTAATTTTAAATTCCATTCAGAATCCGAGAGATTTCAGTGCCAAGGAAGCCGGTGAGGAACAGGATTCTCTCCGAACAAGATTTATTAAGATGGCGAACCAACTGGTCGCCGGAGGCGGCTAGTAAATAAATAATATAATCTTAACCGCAAACCTGTTTGGATCGTGTTTCTACCCAGGGTACCCTATACCCTATCATTTGAAAAAATTCAGAATGTATTTTCATCAGCTATGTTCTTTTGCATTCAAGAGCCACTCGTGGCGGCTTTGAAATTTGAAATATCCAGCAAAAAACAGTAAATGCAATTTTCAAAATTAAAGTACTATTTTTCGATATTTTCCCAAATGCTTGATACTCCAGCCAGTTTTGCCATTCAATTTTTGGGATTATTATTTTTTTTTTTCAAAAATTCCATATATATCCAAAAAAATTTATAACAGATCATACAAATTATTGCATGCAGTTTCTGGTGAAATATTTTAAATATTTAGAGCTGTTGGCACAGTCTAGTTCTTTTCGTTTCTTTTCAAGAGCCCGTGTGTCGAAGTATTTTTCAAGAACAACGTTCACTTGGAAACAAGCAGATAAACCTTTTCAATTCAATCGATTATAAAACTACTTCCAACACTGTTTTATTGTTTCATACATTGCTGACGAAGAGTGATTAACTAACCTGTACCCAAGGCTGCTCTTTCAAGAAGTAATAATGTGACTTTTGAATAAGCTTTTAAAACAATGTAATTGCTTCAGAGACTCTTGGGAAGGAAAATATAGACTCTTTCTTCAGAAGCTGTACTTTGCACTTCATTTTTGTTATTCTATTGTGCTAAGGCAAAGCTACTCTAGGTCTGTTTGCCTGAGCGGGGTTGCCTTGGGTGGAACACTTTTTGAAGCGTTTTCTAACCCGTATTCTCGTTACATTTATAGAGAACCGCCCACAATCCAGACTGTTATATCGAAAACCCCGCGATAAGGCAGAACCCTGGACTTTCACGCTTCAACGTCTTATCCAGTCGAGGAGAGGGTTTCAAGAATAACGTAAAAGTTATTTCATTTCTAGTGTTTTGCACTACAAAATTGCTCATGATTTTGCTTTCTCTGTCCGTCAGTCTGTGATCTAATCAGGCCCGGACTGGCTCCTTGGGGCCTTCGGCTAGAGATTGAAAATTGGCCTCTTACTGATCAGTTTAGAAGGAACAGAATATCAGAATATGCAATATTTGGAATTTATAGACTTACGTGCCTAAAAACCACATTTAACTATTTTAGAGCTTTTTGGGGCCTTAACTCTTCGAGGCACTCCTCCGCTGCGCAATTGCGTAAAGACGTAAGATTACTGGGAACTAAATAATCCAATTACTCTGATATAAATATCAAATTACTCTAATTATAAAGTAGTATATCCATTTAGGGGGCTTCTCCGGGGCCCTCTTGAGCCGGGGGCCCTCGGCATTCGCCGACCAGCTGACCTGGCCAGACTGTGTCTGGATCTAATTTTAGTAAAAAAATTTCGATTGTTGCAAAATTTTTGTATGCGTTTGGTAAAGGCTCTACCATGTACCCAATTGGAAAGGGTGTGTTCATCATAGATATTCTTCTCACTGCGAGACCTAAAAGTCTTTCAATACATTAGTAGCATTCCTGATATTTCCATCTATTTCAAGGAAAAGAAAATAATATATATTATTGAATTATATACAAATTTCCAAACACTAAAACAACTTTAAAATGTTTGATTATGCATTTACGTATACATTCTTTTTGGTTTTATCTCACGTGGTTGGGCTCCATAATCTGAAGTCTACTCAGTGTAATGGGTATTCCGTCTCTGTCGTTACTTCGCTAGTGACGTGATAATTAATTAGTGGCCATCACGGGGTTTCTCATGGGAGCGGTCCAGCTAAAACGGGGTGGGGGCGGGGTGTCCATTCTTACTATAAAATTTGATTGGCAGTAAATTTCACTAGAGATGAGTTCGGGCTCATTTTTTGAAGCCCGAGCCCGCCCGAGCCCGAAGACTTTTAATCCGAGCCCGCCCGAGCCCGAGCAATATTATTAAAGTTGGAGCCCGATCCCGCAATTTCAGCTAAATACAAATAAAATTAACTACTTCATTAAGAGGATACAATAAATTTTGGAGCTTCACACACCTTCTAGTCCCCCGTGCCGCTATTTTTTGAAATCAGTACGTCTATTTATCCC
The DNA here is from genome assembly GCA_038373885.1 of Cheiracanthium punctorium. Classification (NCBI taxonomy): domain Eukaryota; kingdom Metazoa; phylum Arthropoda; class Arachnida; order Araneae; family Cheiracanthiidae; genus Cheiracanthium; species Cheiracanthium punctorium. The sequence goes on from JAWZYV010011884.1 coordinate 24,672, forward strand.
ATGAATCACTTTTTAAGATCTGTTTCAAGGAGTATGTTCAACAAAGGAGAAATTTTTCACGAGCCCGAGCCCGAACGCAATCGGGAATTACAGAGCCCGAGCCCGAGTCGGGCCCGGGCTCGGGCTCGGGCTGAGCCCGTCTCATCTCTAAATTTCACTACAAATATCATGTCAAAAATTTTAATAGCACTAAAAATCTTTCAATTCTTTACAGAAAATTATGTTTTCCTCTCATAAAATTATAAAATTTACAAAATTAAGATATATTTTCAAAATTTTATTATAAAAATTTTTCAAATTTATGTAAAATTTTAATCTTTTTTACCGTATACTGTTTTGAGCGATGAATTCTAATGGTGAATATTTGGCTATAATTAGCGTTTGTGCGTAGACTTAAGGGGGGGGGGTCCAGACTCCCTACCTCCCCCCTCCTTCATACACCTTTATATATTTCCGCTGTGGCTATGTATAAATAACTTATTAGTGTAGTTTTCTGTCAAAAATTAAGCACAAAATCCAGAAGGAGCTCGTCTATATTATTATTATTATTATTATTTAAGAAAAGTATCAAAATATTACTAAAACATATTGATACATGCTAGGAATCTAGAAAATCTAGTAATACATACATATTTATGTCCTGAAATTGAAAAAAAAAAAAAAACTCAAAAATCAATTGTTTCCTTCTTTAATCCATAGATGGCGCCATCAAATCTCATTTAACTCCGTTTGTTTATATTCCGTTTCACTGAAAGTTTTTATGTTTCCTTTCGTCCTTGTTGAATTGTTTGTTATGATCGCTAACTGTTTTGCTTTGAATAATTCGCTCTTGTTGTGAAACAGACTGAAAATATTTATACTCAGTTCGTTGCTCACTTAAGTTATTGAGCGCGGGAAACTGTCTGAAATAGTCTCGTGCATTCTGTTCAATGATTTATATAGCTACTGAATAGGTTGCGTTTTTATCTTTATCAATTTGTGTGATCGCTACGCTACCTGTATGTGTGTATACTGTGTTAAGGAGAACTGCACGTGGGGAAGGGGGGGGTAATCTGCCTAGGAGAGGGTTCCTAGTGTGGAGGACTTTTTAAGTTTTTCTATTGCGCAGTTACAGTGCATCTAGAGAAAACTGCCCAAAACTTCAAACCGTTATATAGACAGTCACGCTGTAGGCCAGAACCCTGGACCTTCGCACTTCAATCATCTATCAATATCGCCATGCCTTTCAAGGTTTAACTATTCAGGTTAACTGTAACTCTAAACTGACGTGTGCGCACAATAGAAAAATAATATGTTAAAAATTATGAAAAATTTACGTAATTTTAAAAGAAATTTAACCTTTTGAATAAATTAACTTTTGTTCAACTAATGTTGCCTGAAAAAGCACAGACTGGCTCAAAATACTCCTCTTTATTGTTATGACAGAACTGAACAGTTTTAGATACTGAGTCATAGTCACTATCACATAGTTCATTTATTAATATATTAAAATTGATATTAATATTTCCTTGAATATTAAATCAAATAAAACTTTAGTTGTAGCTATAAAATATGTCTGTTATTTTCTACCTGACGTAACAATAAGCTCAATAAAAGAATTTGTTAGGAGTTTTGCTTTTTACACAAGTACACTACAGTGCGCTTACTGAAGTCTGGAAAAATCAGTTGAAAGAATTGGTTCTAAAATAAATTATTTAAAAAAAAATTTTAATTAAATTTACAGGTAGTCAAAATCGGTTTTTTCGCTGAAATTTGAACCCCAAAATTTTTCGGGATCACATTACTTCCTTATACTCCGTACAAGGAAGTAAAAATAGTAATGAAAAGGTACTAAATACTTTAATATTTACTAGTTATTACTGATCATTAGTTTTATATTTCAGATTTTAAATTCTTTAAAATGCCAAATTCAGGTATCAAATTCTCACAAATTTTACTCATGGAGCACCCACACCATTTTTTTGGAGGGTTTTCTTCACCCATTTTCATTATAAAGGGCGCCAAAACTCATTCTTGCACACACACCATTTTGCTCTTAGGCCGGCTCTGTTTGTCCGGAGAGTTCATCCAATACTTTAGACAGTCCACTGTTGTAGGGCCCACAGATTTTAAGGGACCAAATATATTACATTTTGCACTTTTAAAATTTTACAATAAAAATACGATAGAAAAAAAAAATCTTAAAAGCTGTATTATTTTCGAATTATGAAAAATGAGCAATGAGAAGAATTTAAATCTACACTTGTATAAACTAATTTTATCAGTAGCATTTTCTACAGTCGGTAAAACGCAGTTTGACGGTATAGTTTGACGTGACTCCCTGACGCTTTCTTGACATCATACACATTCATTTATTTAAATAAAATTTTGTGTTTGGAGGGAGATAAAAATATTTATAAAACATACACTCATATATATTTTTACTTTCCGAACATGTATCATGTAAGGAAAGTATTGTAATCAAGAAAAAATTCGACTTCGAGATTTTGGTGTATTGACACGTTTTGGCGTCTTCTGAATTTATTTATGCTATTTTTAAGAGATGTATGTATGTATGTGTGTATATGTGTGTATGTGAGTGAACACAATAGCTCCTAAACGGGGCATCCGATTGAGCTCAAATTGGGTATATATGTTATAAACCACCGTCGAAAGACCGGTATTGATTTTGGTGTGTATAGGACTTACAGTTTTTCTACAGGGTTGCGACAAAGATTTCTTTTACATTATGGCCTACGGGAGGAAATTCTTGAAAGTGCGCTAGCGTTTAAATGCTGCATTCGATTGAGCTTCAATTTGGTATATATGTTTGAATTATTCATCGATTAAAATTTATTTGAATGCTTGGTAATGATCTTAATCCTAAGTGTTCGGAAAGTCGAGTGGAATCACTCCAGATTTTTTTGCAAGGGAAGGAGAGGGGGTTGTCGTGCGGGTCCCAATTTTTCTCTTGCCCAGGTACACAACAGTTGCCTTGGTCGAGTTCTGCTTAAGATGAATTATGCTTTACCTAAAAGGTCTAATGTTAATTTAGATACATTAAAACTGTTAGTGTAATTGTGTGTTGTATGTATTAAGGCAAACCTGCAAGAAGGGTATCTGCCTTGGGGGACGGTGCCTGGGATGAAGGACTTTCTACAGTTTTCTAACATCCATCAAGGTTACATCTGGAGAAAAACAACCAAACCACCAGACCTCCAGATCGACAGCCGTATGACGGGCCCGAACCCGAAACCTCCCCACTTTAACCGTCTAACATTTTGAGTGCTTTATCCACTCGGCCACTGGGTGAATTTTTGGAATGCCGTGAATAAATTAAAAGTAAATATCTTTGTTAAAACACAAATGTAAATAAAAAAAGTGTTTACGCATGTTTCGGATGGTACGAAGAGTCATCCCTTTGTACCACTCCAGGGAGTGCAAGACGTTGGGCCCATGATTGCATTCAAAAGAGTCGTGTCAAGGAGTAACGGTGGGCACAGAAAGAGAATTGCTGTGGTCGCATATTTCAACATGGGGCCCGACCAAGTCCGAATAGATAAGACATTGAACATGAAGATGGCCGAAGTGTCAAGGTCCAGGGTTCTGGCAATTCGCGCGGTTGCCAATCTAACGGTCTGGAGTTTTGGACATTTCCATTAGATGCAAAATGAACACTTGTTAGACCCCCCTTAACCCTTCGAAGAGCAACCGTTTCTCAACGCTGAAAAAAGCATAGCTGTTGCCATCGCTCGATTTAACTAACAGCAAGATGGCGGTCGATCGAATCGTACATTGCGTGCCACAGATCTAGAGGCAGATCTTTTGACACAGATGGCTGTGCGCGCACAGCCAGCTGTGTCACAAAATGGTCTCTAGATCTGTGGCACGATCTTGCTGGCAGTTAAATGCAGCGATGGCAAAGGCTGCCCTTTTTTCAGCATTGGGCAGTCTATCTAGTTGTTCTTCTATATCAACGAGTTTCCATCGTATTCTTCCAGTTTTCAGCGAGATGCCAGTGCTGTTAAAAATAATTTCGAGAACTTTTCAAATAATCGACAACTTTTACGGGAAATGATGTGCTAAAAAGTAAAGGATTCTCGTGTTACTATGTCCCCCTCAAGAACTTTTACAGAAATCAAATTTATTCTTCGTGACTGACAACGGTCAAAACGTCAATTTTGTGTCCCTACGGCGGGGACTCTGGGCGATAAAAACCCTCCGCCCAAAGCATATTCCTCTTTAAGTAGATAGCCTTCGTGTAGGTTTGCCTTAACACACACACATACATACAAATAATAATAAAATAAAATAAAATAAATATCAATCACTTAACCATTCGTTAAGGAGTAGTTTAAGCGCAAATAAGATCGTGTTGGAAACTATTTTATAATCCATTCATTCTGTTTGATTAATGTGATTGATATCTATATATTTAAGGGAAAACTCCCCCCCCCCCCGGTAAACATGATATCCACCACCTTTTATGCAACATTATGGGTATTAAAATAAACAAAACTGTATGTTGGTTTTAAAATACGAATGAAAACTTCTTAATACGATTTCTGAAAATTTGCTTTCATGGCTTTTAATAACATGGCTTTCCACTCATCCAAACTTATCTATAATGGAAAAGATTCTTTATGATTAAGTAATTGTTTAATTGAGGTGAATGTACCAGCAATAGACTATGTCCCATTAATAAACAAACAAAAAAAAAACTCATAATACACTCTTGAAAGAGTTGAAGTAAAAGATCTCATTAAGACAAAAAAAAAAAAAAAAAAAAACTTTTACGTCAGTTGAATCTAGATGTGACAAATGAACTTAAAAAAAATTTTTTTTAAAGAAAAGTGACTCATTACTAGTAATTTCACCTTATTTATGAAATATTTGTAATTAAAAGCAACTAGGTGCTATTATATCATACGATTTTTACATCGTCTGCGTTCTTTTTTGAAATGGTTGCTGTCTGTAAAAACGACACAGCTCGGCGGTGCTTTTGGACAACCAGACAGGCTATCTAAAAGCGAGACATATGGTCTGATTTACATGCTTTTGTTTTTATTTTAATTCTAACTAACCATTCATGTAAATTATGGTACACAAAATGTTAAAAACCAACAATTTGGATTTAGAATTTAATTATTCACATCAACTGTTTCTTCTCCGAAGTCATAAAATTTGCTCTAAAGTACATTGATAACCGTGAACTCTAAAAGATAAAAATGTCTTTCAAGAAATCCAAGAAAGACAATGATGTATTCCAACAATTTAGTTTTCTAAACAGATAGCGGAAACGCCTAAAACAAATTGTTAGTTATAAAACTCAATAACAATTATCAGCTGAGACCGAAAAGTAAAAAGTCGACTGCCAGCAGTTTGTTCTTGCAATTTATGCAATTCTTTAATCCAGTAGTTGAATTTTTTAAGCCAAAACACTAGTATACTAAATTAGTGATCTTTCTAAGTAATGGTCTCTTCCACATGTTATAAAAAGCGACCGTTAACTCCCGCCATAGTATAACATAAAGCAGCAAATCTGTACGTTTATTTGTAACTCACGGAACTCTAAGCCGGCAGATTAATGCCCTTGAAATTTAATCTAATGATATCGGAAAAAATCTCAGCTCCTTTAAGAATATAAATTTTTCTTCTTCTCAAAATAAAATAAAATAAAATAAAATCTCTCGCTCTCATTTTCTAAATTTAATAGTGCCTCTCTCATCATTAGAACAATAAGCTTAAAACCTTATTAACCCTAAAATGCATGGTTTTTAAAAATGGATTGAAAATAAAATTGTAGCTTCATTTTGGCTTACTTATAAAAATATTTTTTAAAAAATTTCAACATGTAGTTTCCGAAAAAATACACTAAAAAAGTTAAAATTCCAAAAATTAGAATGTCCACCCTATAGCTCTCATAGAACAAGGGAAAGTAATTTTGCCTCATTTTACTTTATTCAGTCCCAATACTACTATTTTGAATAGTTTTGTGTTTACATTCATTTAGCAATAACAATTAGAAACAGTAAAAAATTCGGGCAAAAATTCGTTCTGTGAGCTCCGTCGACCTAACCGTTCGGAGTTTTCCGTGGTTTTCTCCGAAACTTAGCGTAAATACGGGTTAGGACCCCTTAGAAAGACCCCCACGGAGGGCACCCCACCCATAGGCCTAGAGCCCATGCGTAGCTAATCGACCTTAATCCCACAACACTCGTTCTGTGAGCTGGAGGCACATGCTATGAATTCATGCTTGTTTGCTCTAAAAATAATGTTGGCATAAATTTTTAAAAACAAAAAATTATTTCCATAATGGTCTTATATTAAATGCATATTATAGAGAAAAACTACAGAATTTTCTTTTTATAAGGAAAAAACGAGAATGTAGCCAATTGACTACAGTATGCACTGTAGGGTTGAGGTTTTGCACAAAAAGTATGGAAATACTTATACTTTTTAAATTCTGAAAATTGCTTCGTTTAACGATTTTGTGGCGGCTTCCTGTTCTGAAAGTTATAGTGGGTGGCTCTTTTAAGAAATAGTGATACTTTCGAATAGCTTTTAAAGGAATTCAATTTTGCAAAAAAGAAAATAGAAATTTGTTTCCTTACATGGTTAGCCCCTCTGCCAATTTACAAGACAATTTTTGTGTTTAAGGATTTTTTCTGACAAAAACATGAAACGTATAGTTTATTGTTGATGTTTTCGGTTACTGATTGTTTTTGGTTAATGCAAAGATACACGAGGACTATCTACCTAATGAAGGGATAAATCGGGCGGAGGGCTTTTTAACCCTTTGAGGCGCAACCCTTTCCCAATGCTGAAAAAAGGGCAGCCGTTGCCATCGCTCGACTTAACTACCAGCAAGATGGCGGACGATCGAAACGTTCATCGCGTGCCACAGATCTAGAGACCCTTTTTTGACGACAGCTAGCTGCCAGCACGCGATGAACGTTTCGATCGTCCGCCATCTTGCTGGTAGTTAAGTCGAGCGATGGCAACGGCTGCCCTTTTTTCAGCATTGGGCCATCTATCGAGCTGTTCACTCATTCTTCCATTTTTCAGCAGATGTCAGTGCTGTTAAAAATAATCGTGACAATTTTTTTACGGGGAAATGACGTGCTAAAATGTAAAGGATTCTCGTGGAGCTCTGTCACCCGCAACTATTTTCATAGAAATCAAATCTATTCTTCGTGACTAGCAGTAGTCAAAACGTCAGAGTTTGCTGTTCCCGGCAAAGATACACGAGGGTTATCTGCCTTAGAAGGGGATACACAAATCGGACGGAGGACTTTTTAAAGGGTTAACGGGTATTCACGTTATGTCTGGGGAAAACGCCCCGAAATTTCGACCGTTAGATCGATAACCGAGTAAGAGGCTAGAACCCTTTTCCTGCAATGTTCTGTGTCTTATCTACTTAGCCATTGTTCGGTTGCTGTTGATGTTTATTGAAAAATACACAGTATAGTCTGTGAATAAGTATTATTATTATTATTATTACTAGAAGAAATAGTCCGTTGCGAGGCAATTACAACGGCCGCTTGAAAAAAAAAATTGACGAAAATATCTCTACACTCAATATATTTATTCGTATACCTAAAATAAACATCATATTCAATTTAAATTATATACCCAAATCGAATTTCATACTCTTCTGGAAATGCGCAGAAATTTTCGCATTCGGACGATTTCGTTTTGTGTACTCAGCACCTCTTATGTTATTGCTTCAGCAGACGATTATTTTAATGAAAAAAAATTGAACTATGTTACCTAGGAGAACTATTTTAAACAAATTGGACTCCCAAATATATGACGCCATTTTCACTTGAAACAGATAATTTTGCCACTCAAATGATTCACTTTTTTTACACTCGCAAATAAAAAGGAGCTGAAAAGAGCGAAAAATCGCCTAAAAATGAGGGAACGGGTGGAATTTCAGATTGTTAAAGTAGCTCATATTGTTTTCTATATTTTCATGAAAAATCACAAGCGGATCGTACAAACGGTGTGAATTTTATTACAGTTTTACTACATAACTTTTTAATCTGTTTAAATCAATGACGGTAAAAGTTTTGTTTTGAAGTGGTCGGACCGGAATTATTAGAGAGTGAGTGAGTCGGGGATTAGGGTAACTATATAGTAGAATGATTATTGGGGGGGGGGTTAGCATTATCAATGCTATCCAGATTGTGTAGTGGCTGAAGAACCATTTTATGACACCTGAGATCCAGGTTCGATTCCATGCAAGTGTTTGGGTGTTAAATTGTTCTTCCCTTCATAGGGGGTAGCGCTGGCCGTCCATTGAGTACCCCCATAATGAAATGGCCAGTAGTTCGAGCCTTGGTAGTAGCAAAGGCTTGTGGCAGCAAATGCCCGTCCATTGGAAGGAAAAAACAAAGCACCATTGATTTGTTTATAGAATTTTTCAAAAGCCCTGTGTAGTAAGAATCAGACAGATAGCCCTGAGCCTGGGCCAAAACTGGGCTTAGACTGTGTAGTTCATTATTGTGTTCGGGTTCAGGCTCATGAGAAATTTTTCATTTATTGAACACACTTCTTCTGAACAGATTTCACAATACGATTAATCGTTTTGGGTTAGTACGCATGTTTTAAAGGTTGTTTTAAAACTTATGTTCATTGATTTAAAAAAAAAAAGTTCTTTTGATCATACTACCTTAAATTTTTAAGATTGTTATTCAAAAGTTATTTCTGAACGTGTTTCAAATGTACTCAAACGTTCAAATCGCTTCAAACGTTATCAAACGCGATTTGTGACTCGCAATTTTCTGCCATAAAAGTACAAACAAATGTTACACACTGATGCGACCACTAAACAAAATTTTTAATATAACATTGATTTTTAAATTATTATGATTTAATAAACTTAAATCTGAAAAATTAGAAAGAGGATTTATTTTCCTGTGTTTCCAGTCATATCTTTTGTTAAAATTTGAGTTGCGAATAAATATTTATAGATAGTAGATGAATCAGAAATACAGAATTATCTGGTTTTGTTTTTTTCTTTCTTGAGAAATTAAGTAAGCCTGCTCTTTCTCTTGCGAAGAACGGTCACTTACGATGAGTTCGGTGCACATATAACGCAATATAACGAAAGTTCACAGTATCCCATTTCTTGCAGGTGCTGCTTATTGTCACCTAAACCTTTCTCAAGTTCAACCAGAAGAAAAGAGTGCTAGGTGTAACGTATTTTTTTCCTGGAGAAAAACAAGTTACTACCCCTCCCCAGCAAGCACCCTGAAATACTAGAGGCAGAAAAAATAAATAAATAAATATAAAATAAAATAAAAAGCGGAATAAATTACGGACGTCCGAATCCACGGATCTGGCCAATTTTTCCCAGGAGAAATGCAACCGTAAACAGGAAAGGGTGGGTAGGGGGTAGGGTTGGTCGATATGTATTCCACCAGAGCAATTGGGGGAGGGCGATAGGGGGGACCTTCACCCTTTGAATTGCAAGCGAAGCATTGGGTTGTTTACATTCGAAAAAAAAAATATCTCACGGGGTCTTACGGAGGGGAAAGGGGGCTTATCTAAACATATGTGAAAGGAGTTTTGTTGTGGGGTAAGGACAAATTTTTTATTTATTTATTTGTTTATTTTTTGAGTGTGTGTGCGTTCTAAGCTTTGGCTGCTGCTTGAAGTGTCGTTGACCCTTCAGCTCCCAGAAAGCGTTTGTCGTCTTCTTCTTTTTCTTTCAAGGATATAGTTCGAAGAAACAAAACCTGCTTCTCGTATTTTATAAATAAAATAAACTAATTGCAAGAAGACGAGAAAAAAAAAACAAACAAACAAACAAAAACAGAATGACTCTTTATAAACAGCACTACACCTGGAATAAATTAAAACCTGTGCCTTTTATGAAACTTTCAGATATAATTCTTAAACAGGCAATTACACAGGAAAATTTTTCGAAGTGACGCATCCTGCATAATTTTAGGCTTCTAAGATGTTTTCTTAAAATTTTACAACTGATACAGGTTTATAGTTTATTTCAGTGTATTATACAGCTTGTAAAGAGACAGTCTAAAAAATTTGAAGTGCTTGACATTTTTAGTTTGTTGTATTTATGTACCAAAATCACTTAATTTTTTTCGAACTATAATCAGGAAGTTGGCTATATTGTGGCAAAAGAAAAATGCACATTTGTGCTTCCTTCCAAAACAAGCTGGTAATAATATTTTATTATTGTTATTGAAACTATTATTATTAGTTTTCAGTAATAATAATAGGGTGTCCACCAGCAACTAAAAATTAGGCTTTTGCTACAAAATTAAAGGTTAGGCAACTTGAGATACTATTTTGGTTTTTAAAAAAGGCCATTTTCATACTATTTTCAAATATTTGGTAATTTTCCCCTCTATTTCAAGCAACTAATTTGGTGATCGGGGAGAGTTTCGTTCCTCGTTATTTCTATTTCGTTTGCAAGTTTTATTCACTATCAGAGTGACTCCTTAGAACTGCCGATTTCCGTTTCAGAACTACTCTAGTGGCAGTGATTCCTAATCACTGGTCAGCGAGATTTTACTGCGGACTTATACAAGGTGGTCCTAAACCATAAGTCAAAAATGTAAAGGGTGGTAGAGGAGACCAAGACGTTCAGAATCACACAGCAATATGGGGTCGGAAATGCCGTCTTGATGTGCCTGTTGCTAATCACTTTGAAAGAACTGCTGGTCTAAATTCTTAATCAATTCATAAACAATGAGCTTTTTTTCCGAGACTTTCATTAATGAAAAGAAATAGAATTTGTAAACTATTAGTTAAGTGCTTTATGGAAAAAAATGCGTTCGTTTTTGACAAATGACGGTCGGAAAGTTTACTGTTACTTCAACACTTAACTTCCAAAGTGATTATTAACCCTTTGAGGCACAACCCTTTCCCATTGCTGAAAAAAGGGCAGCCGTTGCCATCGCTCGACTTAACTACCAGCAAGATAGCGGACGATCGAAATGTTCATCGCGTGCCACAGATCTAGAGACCCTTTTTTGTCGAGCAGAGCTGTCGTCAAAAAAGGGTCTCTAGATCTGTGGCAAGCGATGAAGGTTTCGATCGTCCGCTATCTTGCTGGTAGTTAAGTCGAGCGATGGCAACGGCTGCCCTTTTTTCAGCATTGGACAATCTATCCAGCTGTTCTCGCATTCTTCCATTTTTCAGCAGATGTCAGTGCTGTTAAAAATAATCGTGACCATTTTTTTTTTTACGAAAAATGACGTGCTAAAAAGTAAAGGATTCACGTGGAGCTATGTCACCCGCAACTATTTTTATAGAAATCAAATCTATCTTCGTGACCGGCAACAGTCAAAACGTCAGAGTTTAGTGTTCCCAGAGCGGGAACACTGCGCGTTAAAGGGTTAACAAGTACATGAAGACGATATTTTCGACCCCACATTGGTACTTTATTCTGAACCGTCTTGGTTCCTTCTACTAACCCATACACTTTTGACATATGGTTTAGGAACACCCTGTATATGAAATTTATTGAAAAATAATCATTCACTAAATTCATTCTATTGAAGTATTTGTATTCAATTAGTGTATGGTGTATAAGATGCAGGTTTATATACGTAAGAGAGAACAAGAAAATACAACGAGGAAGTAAAATGGAGAAATAATTTAACTCTTTATGATCTGAAGAGATTTAAAAATCCCATCAGTAAAATTCCTTAATAGTACATAAAACTGCAAGAAACGCCAAGCGAGGTCTTTCGTTTCTTGAAAATTAAGGAAACAAGACTTACACAAACATGTAAATTTTGCTTAAGAATAAATTAATTTTTCACAAAATCAAAGCCGAAGCACTAACTGCTGCTTGCATATGGAATTAAACGCAATATAATACACAATTAAAAGCAATGATTCTTCTTCTCATTTATCGAATAATTCTGCTCGATTAAAAAAAAAAATACGAATCAATGAAAAGTTTATAATCTAAATATAATTTAGAAACTATATGCATGCAAAAAGTATTTATTCATTATTACAGAACAAAAATAAAATAATCACTAATGATAATTGTGTTGTCAATAGACAGTAGGTGGTAAGTATTCTTACCACGGCCTTAGAGAGGTTTAATATGAGGTGTATGTAATGCATAAAAACATTACTTAATATGAGATGGCTTTTAATAGTACATAAAACTAGTTTCAAACTTATTTTTCGTAAAATAAATTAATTTGGGGTATAAAGGCTTAAGTATTTCATTTTGTGCTTTTTTTCATGCTACTATCTCTATAATACATTTTTGATGAAAATGCTACGATTTTCATCTACTGAAATTTAGAAAAATGATGCTATTTTGACAACTATTTAAGTTTGTGAGGATACTAATATACTGAGGACACCCTATAATAAGAAATTTTTATTCCATCATAACTTAATCTTCCAGCTTTTCCTTTCTCAAGAAGTTTTATTTATTTATTTTTTATGCCCGTTGAACATAAACTAAGAAATCTTACCAAAACCCACGGAACAAAGAGCGTTACTGTCTGATCGGTGTAGTTCTGATACAGCTCAAAATGTCGTCGAACCCGGCTTTTCAGGTGGTCCGAGTGTGGATAACTTTTGCTTTCGTAAGAATCTCAACGTTGCAACACCTTTCCGATGCTTGCGGAACTATGAGAATCAGCTATCACGAAATTCTTCCAAGGAGAGGGACACGGGGGCCTCCAGCCGTCCCAGTGTGGTATTTATTTAATTCGCTTCCTCTCTTAGAGGAGGAGTGCATGATTATAATCGATTGCAATATACATCTGTTTCTTCTCTTTCTTCATCTGCCACTAACCCGAGTGGTTTTTATTTGGCGATTATCACTTTCGTGTGTTGGCATTTGAGTGACAAGATGAGCTTCTTTTCGCGTTGCGAGAGTTTGTAAAGAGCTGGGTGGAAATATTTGTGAAACTGAAATATCGTCTTGTTAGAAACGGGGTTAACGAACCAGAATTTTGAAATAGGGTGCATCAGTCTGGGGTTTTTTATGGGTCTTGTGTAAAAATAAAGTGAAGTGCAATTTATCGAGTGTGTAAAAAGCTTCTTAAGATGTTCAGGCAGGGCCTGATTTTCCATTATTACCTTGGGCCCCCCCAACACTTTCATTATTATTATTTTTTTTATTTATATAAAAGATAAGTGAGTTTGGTTTTTATTTAATTTCTAATTTTTGGAAAGTAAATTATGGGGCTAGAGGTTATTCAAGGGTTCATCATACGTATTTGTATATTTCATCACATGTTATAGTGCATACAGAGTGTCCCAAAAAAAGCGGTAACAAGATTTAATGCTTTATCTGTTAGAGATGAGTGGGATATTAGAGATATTTTATATCTATTAGAGATAAATTGAAAAAAATATTGAAAATTAGGTAAGTAAAACGACTATTAAAAAAACTTCCTCTCGTTAATTTTCAAAAAATAACACTTTTTAAATTTGTATACGATCCTCATACAAAAAGTTCCCACTTAGAAAAATGCGTCCCATGCACTAATGAGGTGATGTGCAAAATTTCAGCCTTTCATCCAAAAACGTCTCAGAGATATTTTTAAACAAAGATGATTTGGGGCTATACATGAATTTGAATGTAAACGTTTATTACTACAGTGCAAAAAATTATTTTCTTCCGTAATTTTTGTAAGATTTCCGAAAAACGACTTTTCGACGTGATTTTTTTTTTCTTCGAGAGCTATTGAAAAGTGATTTAAGTCACCATGTTTCTATTTGTCTGACACTTTTTAGAATATGACTCTCAGATTTTATTCATCACATCATTAGTGTATGGAGCACATGTTACTTCTTTGGAATTTTTTTTGCACGGGTGTCATATACAAATTTAAAAAGTGTAACTTTTTGAAAATTGACGAGAATTTATTTTTTAATTTAAATTTTAATTAACTTTTTTTTACGTAGTCCTTTTTTCTTACCCTATTTTGAACAATTCTTCAGTTTACATCACCCACTTACCTTTAATAGATAAAGAATTAAAGCGTGTTACCACCTTGGGACATCTTGTATAAGAATTAAATAAGATTTTCTGGTTGTATTGTACTTGTGTTTTAATGATGAAGTCAATTTGCTGTATTGCTTTTTTGTTATTTAATATTATAGTTGGGCAAAACACACTCAAAATGTATTTCCGATACAAAAAAGATATATTACTTCAAATACAGAAAAATACAAAATACTTTCTAAACTGAGAAATTGAAAAATGTAAAATACATGTATTCTTAAAGTACACAAATTACAAAATGCATCTGAAACTTTTAATGCATGTAGTTGAGAATTAGCTCATTTCAGTTCCCAGTTTATTTTATTCTAATATACTTTAACGTGGAAGCAAAAATGATAGTGATAGTTGATGTTTAGCATACCCTGTAGTTATAAAAATGTCAAAGTAAGGAAAACTACCCACTGTTTTTTATCTAAAACGGTATCTTGCGATGTTTTTACCTGCATAGTAATAAAATCCGAAACGGACCATTTCTGAGAGATTGCACTGATACTTAAAAAATAATTAAACAGTATTATTTCAACATGTGAATAATGTACATTTTAGTTTGCTTTAAAGTGGTTTCTAAAAAAATTCATTTTCAAAACTCACGGTGCTTAAAAATAATATTTAGTTAATAAAATAATCGAATACAATTTTTAAGCAAGGTGAGTTTTGAAAATTAATTTTTTTAGAAACTTCTTTAAAACAAAGTTATCATTAAAAACCTTTTCTCAGAAATTATAAAAGCATATTTTTATGACCAGCAATTTAACAGGTAAGCTGTAACACATAAGTTTAAAGTACGTTTTAATGACATATAAGTTACATTTTTATGTGCGGGAATATTTTTGCTTATTGGAATTCAATTAAGCATTGAAACATGGATACTCAATCTAAGCAAATTTTTTAAAAGTTTTAACCCTTTAACGCGCAGTGTTCCCGCTCTGGGAACACCAAACTCTGACGTTTTGACTGTTGCCAGTCACGAAGAATAGATTCGATTTCTATAAAAATAGTTGCGGGTGACATAGCTCCACGAGAATCCTTTACTTTTTAGCACGTCATTTCCCGTAAAAAATTGTCATGATTATTTTTAACAGCACTGAGATCTGCTGAAAAATGGAAAGAATGCGAGAACAGCTGGATCGATTATCCAATGCTGAAAAAAAGGGGCAGCCGTTGCCATCGCTCGACTTAACTATCAGCAAGATGGCGGAAATCGAAACGTTCATCGCGTGCCACAAATCTAGAGACCCTTTTTTTGACGCAGCTGGCTGTGCGCGCAGCACATCCATCTGGCTGTGCGCGCAGTCCGCCATCTTGTTGGTAGTTAAGTCGAGCGATGGCAACGGCTGCCCTTTTTTCAGCATTGGGAAACGGTTGCGCCTCAAAGGGTTAAAGTGTTTTTTATAATAGTTGTAGATTTAAATGCTCCACTTATTATCGAAGTTTTCTGTTTCCGTAACTGGCATTGCGCTTTAAAAATATAAGCAAAACTAATGAATTTGAGAATTTCTGCTTTCACATCTGATCATCTACATCCAAGCATCGGAATTTAATTATCTTTCCAACATTTGAGGAGTAATGATTATCATCTAATTTGAAGGACGTAATGGATGGGCTTGTACCTCTTTCCTCATCTGTCATCGGGGAGATTTTCGCCGATAGCAAGGTGAGCCATTTTGTGTGTGTATATATATATATATGTAACTGCTAGAAGTGCTGAATGTTGTGAAATTGAAAAATTGCCCTGTTAGTGGAGCTAACATAGGAGGGTTTTGAAACAATCAAGGGCTTTTGTATGTCGTAAGTGTAAATAATGACTTACTTCCAGATTTGCTTGAACCTTAACTTTTTAACGCTTTCTTAAGTAGAAGTTTGGCGATATTTCTCCAAAAGTAGTGAAGTATTAAAACTGTTAATATTTCAATCATGACCCAAACAATGATTGACCATGGATTTTTAACATAATGAAGATGTCCATACTTTTTAATGTATTAAAATTCTTTTAGATGACCCTGTAAATAAACTATCCAGTCGATTCCCATGTGTAACACTGTCACGTCGCAACATTTAGGCAGACGTAGTCATGCATACCTCCTAAGAAAGAATAAGCAAAACTAACGAATTTGAGAATTTCTGCTTTCACATCTGATAAATCTACATCCAAGCATCGGAATTTAATTATCTTTCCACCCTTTGAAAAAGATGCTTGCTTGTATGCATGCTTTGATGTATGGCACATCAGTATGCACATTATTGTGCACATTCATATGAGCAAGGTATATTTTATTACTAAATCGATGATGCTGAACAACTTTGTAACTGACTCATTTCCCGTATCTCGTACCGTTTTTGAGATAAGAACGCTAACTCCAAATTTAGACGAAAGATGGCGCTGTAAGCGGTTTTCTTGCATAGCGCATGGCTACTTTACTATACCTAGATCCCACTTTTATGACCGTAGCTCTTATCTTTCAGAAATTATTGGGGTGACAACGGTCTTAAGCGGGCACACCATAATACTCATAAAGCATCTTTTAACAACTATTTCAGTTTAGTGAAGAACGAATATTTAAGAAAGGTGTCAAGACCAAATACACCTACCTATGCTTACGCCACTGACATTCATGCGATGTCATAGCATTTTCTCAGAAGTCATCGTCTATACTTACTTCCGTAAGTACTTTTGAATTCCTGTTCATTCGTGAACTGTCTTTCGCCTCTGTGAACTGTAGTATTTATAAAGGCGTACCTCAGGCATTCGTACGTTGAACGCCGACAGTTGGTGTTTTTAACACCAACTGTATAAGTTTTTTTCCCATCCTACGTTCGTTCGGAGATTCGGGAAACACCCATATGCGGAAATGATCCGCTTTATCTACTTTTGTACTTCGGTATTCCTCTCTTTCAGTCGAACAGAGATAAACCGGATTGACATCTGAAAGGGAATAAAAATCCTTTAGCTCTGCTCCACTGCGGTTGGATGTTGTCATAAGAATTTAACCCTTTGAAGCGCAACCATTTCCCAATGCTGGGAAAAAGGGCTGCCGTTGCCATCGCTCGATATAACTACCAGCAAGATGGCGGTCGATCTTATCGTTCACTGCGTGTCAGAGATTTAGAGACCATTTTTTGACACAGCTCGCACAGCCAGCTGCCAGTTCACAGCAAGCTGTGTCACCGCCATCTTGCTGGTAGTTAAATCGAGCGTGGCAACGGCTGCCCTTTTTTTTCAGCATTGGGCAGTCTATCCAATTGTTCTTCTATATCAATGTATTTTCATCGTATTCTCCATTTTTTAGCAAATGCCACTGCTGTTAAAAACAATCCTGACAACTTTTAACGCAAATGATGTGCTAAAAAGTAAAGGATTCTTGTGTAACTATGTCACCCTCAAGTATTTTTATAGAAATCAAATTGATTCTTCGTGACTAACAACAGTCAAAACGTCACAAGTTTTGTGTCCTCACGGCGAGGACACCGCCCGTTAAAGGGTTAACATATCAATTTTTTTTTTCATGGGTGGGCACT
This sequence comes from Cheiracanthium punctorium, assembly GCA_038373885.1. Taxonomy (NCBI): domain Eukaryota; kingdom Metazoa; phylum Arthropoda; class Arachnida; order Araneae; family Cheiracanthiidae; genus Cheiracanthium; species Cheiracanthium punctorium. The sequence continues at coordinate 42,190 of JAWZYV010011884.1, forward strand.
TGCCGTATTTTATTATGGGGTTATCCTGTAGGTGGCCAACGTTACCCCTTATAAAGGGACGAAAGAAGTAACCACCAAGCCAATGTCGGGAATCGAACCCGAGCCCATAATCGTAGATAGACGAACGCTAACTACCGTACGATCTGGTTGTGGCAGGATTAAATACAGTCGAATCCCCTTTAAGCAAAGTCCGTTACTGCGAAAGTCTTGCTATTGCAAAGACTTCGGTAATATCCAAATCAAATTACAATATGGAGATAGAGGGTGATCAATTTAAAAGAGTGACCGCTCGTTTTTCTTATTACCCTTAAATATGTGGGATGTGGCAACTATTCTAACTCTGAAGCAGTAGCGGCTCCTTGATTTGAGCACATGAGCACGTGAGCCCCCAGAGGAAAAAATAAAGAATAAACACATTAACAAATTAAATTTAAAAAATATATATATTAAGTACACTTCTAGATTTTTGGGATTGTAAAACGTGAGTTTTACTTTCCCCTACCCTTCAAAATTATTAAAAAACCTTATTACAGCTAATCGTACGTTACTACAGCATAGTACTTCGTAACTCGCACGTGCGACCGACCAAATGGCCTTCTGAATCCCTTTCTGAGAAAAGATGCGGAGAGAGTTGCGGGAGAAGTAAGGCGCTGCTGATATCGCTCCGTTCGCACATTTTTAGTGTGCTCACGGACGATTTTTTTTGCAGTTATCTCTACCGGATTCTCCCTTGGTTTGTTATGCTCGGTTAGTTAATCCGTTTTTATCATTTTATTATTATTTTCTTTATTTTTATCATTTTTCACTACAGCATATTTCACGAACTAGCGTAAATAATTAAGATGGGAGTAAAAGAAGTGTTTCGGAACTAAAGCAATGAAATTTTTCAATATTATCCTTTGAAAAAAAAATTAAATAAAAAATCAAGACAACACTTTTGCTAAAATTTATCCTTGTGACGAAATGTAAGACCCAAGATGACTTTTCTTTCAGTTGCGTGCATTGTTTTCCTTTAACAGCTGGAAACGCAAATATATTTTAATTTGTAAGGTGCGTCGTATCTGCATACTTAATTTTTGAAATTTATTTTGTGAACTTCTATTTAAATGACCCAGGAGCCGCCACTGCTCTGAAGTATGATTGTTAGAACCTTGATTAAGTGTGGGACACTATTTCCAACACTCTGTTGGACTGTTGCAACTTTATTAGCGAGGTAAAACAGGAATAGAAACGGACAATGTAACTCCCGTAATAATTTTATTTTTGAAAAACATAATTTAATTCGAATTTGACCACCTAGGTCACCAGCCCTCAACTCGATAGATTTTACTGCGGGGTTGCCTCAAAGAAAGGGTTTTCCAGTGGAGTCCTGCAAACAACGATTTAATTGAAACAAACCATAGCTGAAGAAATCTCCTCCATAACACCAACAACGGTGCGGAGTGTGTCAAAAAACTTGGTTTGACCTGTTCATGTTTGCATTCAAAATGGTGGCGAACATTTTCAACATTTCCTGTAAGAAATGATAATGGTAAAAATTGTGGCAAAAATAAAATTATCACGGGATTAAGTGATATTGTGCGTCTCCATTTATGTTTTACCTCACCAATGGCAATAAAGTTGTAACAGATGATTTCTCTGGTCCCTCGGGCTTCGTAAAACGGGATTTGACTGGATTAATAATAGGCGAGACTCGAATCACATTTTGAACATTTTAATCAATATGTACATAACTGAACTCGACATCACAAAACTTTTGCAAACATTTGCAGCTCATATCTCTGAATAATTATATCAGCCTACAAGTCAAGGAGGAGGCGCTAGAAAAACCATTTGACGAAAGCATGTGAACTCTTAATATACACTACTGGCCAAGCAAGTTTCAGAAATTTAACCCTTTGCAAGATTAAGCCGCCTCTCCTCCGTCAAAATTAAAAATCAATATAATTGATATTTTCTAATGCCAACATCTTAAATTAATTACTTCAAAGACAAGATAGCATTAAGCTAAAGAACAAAAATAATTATTTAATTTATTGAAGAAATAGAATAAAAAATATATAGATTATTATAGAAATCTTAATTCATTTTGCCTCGCCGGAATAAATTAAATAAAGCATTAATTTCAAGTTATTCTGCAAAAAGAGGATAATAAATAAATACAATTGAACTAAAGATCATTTATTATGTTGCTGAGCAGCCTTGAGTTTCATCACAACAGCCACTCTTTTAGATATGGAATCCACAATGTTTTACAACACTTCCTTCAATATTTCATGGTGCCAACTTCAATTATTGCTTGCTGAAGCTCTCATTTTGTTTTTTGGTGATTTTCAGATGTATTCTTTCCAATTGTACTACATAAATTCTCAAAAATACTTAAATCTGGCAAATTTCCTGTCGATTTTTTCTGGGCTTATTCCTGAAACGATATGGTTAGATTTCTCAAACTTGCAATACTTTTGGACAGTAGTGTATTTAATCTTCGTCCACCTGAAATAAATAACTTAGTAACCACAGTAATTACTCACGTGATTTGTATCCGTGTGACGTTATATGTGTTTGCTGGTGACTTCCGTTTTCCCTGGATTATGTGTTGCGTGCGCTCGCTACAAAATTATATTTGTGAAGATGGCATTATACTTTTTTTTTTTTTTAAATTGAAAAAAGTTTATTCCGCTGTTCCAGTGATTTTGATATTTTACGTGAGAGTTATGTGAACTAAAATGCACTTTACACCCGGTAAAGCGTTTTGCGTGTGATTATGTGTAATAAAGTGTTTGTCTAAACTCTAGGTTGTTATCAATTTTGAGAAGGCCTTAGGAGTTATAACTTCATAATTTTTATTATATATCCAAATTGAATTTCATTCTCTTCTGGAACGTCTGGGAGGTGATCTACATCCTCTCAAAAAGTACTCGAGTGTAAGCCGTATTTCCTAAATCAATTTCATGTTTGAAATGCTATTCTTCATAAGAAGGGAAATCATGCATAAAATAATAATTTCTTGTATTTCTTTTGATTTGTGTGTTATTCGAAAAAAAAAATTATTACTCAGTCACAAAACTATAATAAAAAACTCGGCTGTTCGGGCCTCGTCAGAGGGAGATCCCCTGCACCCCCTTAATTTTTTAGTTTCATTATTGTCATATTAAAACGATATTAATTGACTTTGTCATTTTATCGCTCATCTTTCGCGTATTTCGCCTGGTTACCCTATGTTGAAATTTTTTATGAGTGTAACCTATTATAGAAAAATACATGTGATGCCTATTCTACAGCTTAGGAAATAGTGTAACAATAGATGGAAGCTGTTGTGAACTAATAGTATTTAAATATATGTAAAAAATACATGTGAATCATATTCTACAGCTTACGAAATATTGTAACAATAGATTAAAGCTGTTGTGAACTTATAGTATTTAAATACATGTAAAATTATGTCGCATACTTTATGTCGCATTTTTGGGACACATTTTTCAATAAAGGGTGTTGAGAGATAAAATGACATAGTCATTAAAAAACTTACCTTATATTCAAATACTTTTTCTGTGCGCAAATACTCTGCGTGCGCAAATTTTCTGTGTGTAACCAAAAAAGAAAAAAAAAAGTGCAGGTCTTAAAGGGTTAAAATATGAAAATCCACTATTTCTCCGATTTTTCGATTCCTCATTTGAACTGTTAAAAAAATACTTTCTTGCCAATCTAATAGCTGAACTCCAAACGGCATTTGTAAAACAAAGAATTCTCAATGCCATTCTTTTGCAATGGAATGGTTCAGTACACTTTCTCTGTCGGTATGGTTAAAGCAGTTGACAGGCTTGCGAAGATGATCCGGTTGCGGCAAGTTCTGAAGATTTTTCCGCTGTTATGCCAAGCTATCTATCGAATTAGAAGTCAAAGCCCGTTGTTGGAGGCAATTACAACGGGTGCTAGAAAAAATATTTGACGAAAGCATATCTACACTCAATACACGTCATCTTCTTCCACTTAAAATAAATAAGTTCATATTCAATTTTTATTGTATACACCCATATCGAATTTCGGGATCTTCTGGAAACGCGCGGGAACTTTTCGCATTTGAAAGATTTCGTTTTGTGTACACAGACCCTCTCATATCAATGCTTCAAGCAGACGATCATTTGAATGAAAAAAAAATAATAATAAACTATGTTATCTGGAAACACTGTTTAAAATGAAGGGAAATCGCAATTTTCCCTTCAAAGTCTGATGACCGTGACTTCAAATATGTTGTCACTTGCGGCGCCTAATTTTGTAAAGCAAATGATTAACTTTTTTTACTCTCGGAAATCAAACGGAGCTAAAAAGAGCAAAAAATCGCTTAAAAATTTTTAAAGTAGCGCAGAATGCTTTTCTATATTTTTTATACATAATCATGAAAAATTTGAAGCGGATCGTACAAGCGGTGTAGATGCTATTATGATTTTTCTGCTTTTTAATCTTTTTGAACTTTTTAATCTTCAAGGAGTAAAGGCGGTAAAAGTTATATCTTGAAGTGGTTGCTCGGAAATGTCACAGAGTGAGTCAGTGAGTCAGGGATCAGCGTAACTATACAGTAGGATGTGTAAATGAAAATAGATACTCTCTAGAATGGCAGCATTAGACTAGTTACATTGACGCGCCAATAGAAAAGCAAAATTGTCTCGTAGCTTAGCACCGGCATAAGAGTGAACTATTTAAACGTGAACACGTGAAATAATACTTAAAACACTAGGAACCAAGGGCTCTAGATTCGCTACGCTCGCTTAGCGTATGAGGCATTCGGCCCCTAATAAGGCTTATTCGTAAAAAAGGCATAATTTCAACAGACAAAACCCAAAGGTTGGATCAGATAGAATGTTATGCTGAATGCAGCGGAGCATTCAAAGATACAAGCTGGAGAGCGACAGTGGTCACAGAAGGAGAGTCGTCTGGACTGCAAATAAATCTAGGAGAGGTTTTCTGTTTTTCGCAGTAAATAGAGCTATTAATGTTACGTAAACAATTTCTAATGGATAACATTCTTTTATTATCTGTACTAATATCGCTGAAACTTTGTTGATACATACTAAATTTTATCAAAACATACCCGATGGAGCATTCTGCATTCTTTCAAGGCAAACCCACGCTAAGGGGTATTTGCCTATGGGGACGGGTGTCTTGGGTGTAAGACTTTTTAAGGGGTTCTAAAGCGTATTTACGTTGCATCTGGACAGGCGCGCACACAGGATTTTTGGCTGGGGGGGGGGTCCAACTTTTACAGTTTGGGGGTGGGGGTCCAACTTTTACAGTTTGGGGGTGGGGGGGGTCCAACTTTTACAGTTTGGCTCGGGGGTCCAACTTTTACAGTTTGGGGGGGGGTTCCAACTTTTAAGGTTTGGGGGGGGAGGTCCAACTTTTAGGGATGTTCCAGATTGACAAAAATCAGTGATGAAAGAACTCGTTTTCATTAGATGGAATTCATCCAAACTCGTCCGATCCAGTTCCCTAAGAATACACTACACAGTACAATAGGAAGCAAAATAATAGTTGTTCAGTTTTGAGGACAAGATGGTGTTTTATGTTCACTTTCAGTTCGTTTTTGAAAAGGTGAGGAAAACGAGAAAAACATTTCTTTTTTTATTTATTAGAACTGAAACAATTGCTACTTTTTTTTGGAATCATTTTATTTAATATAGATATAGGGTAATAATGAATCGAAAAAAAAATCAAAGCCGATGGGGGGGGGTCCAGACCCCCTGGACCCCCCCTTGTGTGCGCCACTGCATCTGGAGAAAAACACCCAAAACTCCAGACCATTAGATTGACCTGGAACATCACTTCAGTCATCCACCATGTTCAGTGTCTTCAGGAGAGCATTCAAAGAAACACTGCGGGAACAATCCTGGTCACAGAAGGAGAGTCCTTTCCGCTGCGTGTTTTCAATGGTGGAAAAGAAAGGGTCAAACCTGGATTCTACATTAACAACGATTAGGAAAAAAGAACAAGAATGAACCACCTTTGAAAGAGGCATTGCCATACCTCTCCACCTTGAAAAATTTCTAAGTCCGCCAGTGGGAGCTATCTGCGCCGCTTACACCCGGCCCATTCGTTCATTTCAATTCGTCTGCTGAAATTCTTAGTCATCATCGTCTCCCGTCCCGTAATACCCCATCAACAAATGCACGTGTATCGGCCGCCGGTTCAGAAGGGGGAAAACACCACTCAACTCTTCCTCATTTCTGGAAGAAGGAAACAAGGCGAGCTTTTAAAAAAAAGAAAAGAAAAGGGGAAGGAGGGGAAAGAAAGAGGTACGAACAACATCATCACCATCATCTGGGATTCGCCAATGATGCGAGAGGGTGCGCTTCTTCGCAAAGGAGCATAAACTCCTGGACTTTTTCAAAACAGCCGATACACAAAAAACAACGCAACATAAACTTTTTCTCTTTTTTTCTTTTTTGCGCGCGCGCAAATTGCCGAGCGCGCACTCACTCACGCATTATCTCTCTCTCCCTAACGGTACCTCCAAAAAAGAAAAGAAAAAAAAAGAAGAGAAAAAAAGAAAACTTGTTCCCTTCTCTCTTTCTACAAAACTCGAAGCGGTCCAGCGAGTATGAAAAGAAAGAAATAAAAAAAAATAATAATAAAGAGTTTTAGAGTGAGATCGGAGAAATTAAAAAAAAAAAAAAAAGCCACCGGTTTTTCGGTACTACCTGAAGCAAAAAACAGGTTCCCTGGTTCTACCTGGTTCGTTGAACCCCGACAGGTAAACAGGCCCGTCGGAAGCGGCACTTGCCGTTCGAATCTCGCCGGAGAAAGTTGTCCCGCGATCGTTCCTCCTCAGTGCAAAGAGACTTGACTCTCGTCTCTCCGCACCAACAACAACCTGTGTGAATGTTTACGAGCGGTCAAGACCTTGCTCTATCTCTCGTTAAGCGGGTGTTTTCCTTCGATTAAATAATTTAAATTTTCCCATCTTTTTTGTGAAATGGGACTACGGTCGAACTGAACGTGGTGCTGTGTTGTTTTGCGAATATTTTCGGAAGTGTTTTTGCTTACCACCCCAGGTCGTTGACCCCGGGTCCATGCTGGCAGATGCCGAACTTGGAAATGAACTTGATTTTCTCGCCCTTGTAAGCATTGCTTAGTTGGCACCTTTTTTTCAAAACTTCCTAGCAAGTAAATTGGATTTTTGTTTTTGGAGGAAAGAAGAAAAAAATTGCCATTGAAATTTGTGGAGTACTTTGTATCTAACCGGCTCCTTCATCCCAAGGTACTGTACTCAGCCTTTTTCCTTTTTTTGAAATTCTCAGCTCATCATTTCATCTGCATTAAACAATTTTTTCAAAAATAGTTTTCGAAAAGACTAAAATATATTCCAAAATCAATTGAAATGTAATAATTTTGTATCTAAATATGAAAGTGGTGAAAAGTTTTCCAAGTAAATAAAAGTTTCTAAGTGCAAATTAAACAAAGATTCGTTTAAAAATATATTTATTTCATACTGCTTGATCATACAAAGCAACATTCCTTAGTTTTGTTGGAAAAATTGAAAATAAGCTACTCAAAAGAGCAAAATTGCTGAAAGTTCCCACGGAGTTGCGGAAGGTGTCATTGAACCCGAAACTTAAGACTTGTCGACGTTGAGCTATAAGTCAAGTTCGGCATCAAATTTACTGACTGTTGCTGATTGTTTACATCCGAGCAATATTTAAAAAGTAACTTCATCTACAACTATTGACTTAAAATATTTTTTTTTACTGGAAGAGAAAAAATTGCTACCGACACTAAATTGTGTGACTTGCAAAAAAATTTTTTTTAATTACGAACATTCCTCCACAGAAGAACTCAAGTACTTTGATTTTTCGCCGGTTGTTTGTTCGCGAAATTCCAGTGCCTTACTAGACTTATTCCAGTCTTCCGAAGTTTTTTAAAAAGGATAAATGAAGCCCCATTCTGTGTTATTGTAGAAGAAACTGTTCCTGAATTTTTAATTTTTTTTTTCGATGAATCATTAGAACTTCATTGAAGAGGGCATTTGGAGGTAAAAAAAGCTTTACTGAATGCTCATGCAGGGGAACAACTGCACACCAGATTATACTACGAAAAAATTGGTTAAGAAAAAGTTGTTTGTCATCGGACCGATCTGAGTTTTGTCTTTTTATATTATTATTTTTTTGCGATTGAGAAAGCATTTCAGCATTGGAAATTACTGAGAGAAAATTTCATCGAATTGTTTTATTCTGAAAGATTTTTGTAACGTAGTTATACGATTTTTATAACGTAGTTCTACTGAGAGAAAAGTTCATCGAATTGATTTATTGTGAAAGATTTTTGTAACGTAGTTATACGATTTTTTATAAAGTAGTGTTTTTTATAAAGGATAGCTCATATATTTATTAGAAGAATACATTATATACCAACTTTGAAGATAGTTATTTATACACAGACGTGATATATTAATGCATGCAGCAAACAAGCTGAACTGCATATCCGAAAGTGCCTGAAAAGAACAGCCTATTTTTTGGATCCTATATTGTGTTTTCATACCAACCAACTTATTTGGGAAAAAGCCTCCAAGGACGATGCCGCATGGGACTTTGCGGTGAGACACAAGACATCGTAATACTCCTTCCTTCTAATTACCATCGTACTTCGGCTTTGCTATGGACGTTTTCATCAAGGTGGAGGAATGCGGAGACGATTTCGCTTCCCCGGTCACCTCAACCGTGGTCAGCCCCCTGGACGATCTGGGGCCCGGGTTCGATCCCGGCTCGAGCACCGACTTCGGGATGACCCTGTTCGACGACAAGAAGACTTACTTCGACCCCCTGGCTCCTATGGCCGAGCCTGTCACGTCGTTCCACCTCAAAAAGGAGTACCCAGGGTACGAGCCCGTGGTGACCAATATCAGACCGGCGGCCGTGGTGACCAGTGCTGCAGACGACATATCTAGTTACGTGGTGACCAGTGTCAGTTCTCAGTTCTCCCCGACCAGCAACTCTCACCAGTCCTACCCGGGTATGACCATCCTGTACGAGCAAAAATCAGTGGAGAGCTCGACGAGCCCAACGAGAAAGTACCTGCCTCCCAAGTCGTACTCACCAGCGAAATCTTCAGGTAAGGTTGCAGTTTTAGTTTAAATGTAAACTTCCTTTAATTGAGTCAGTGAATTTCACAATGAGAGGGGGGGGGACAAAAATTTGAAAATGTTCTTTTTTGAAACAATGAAAAATGATGTAATTTTTGAACAGCTTTTTTAGAATTTAATTGCGCTAGAGACTCGGGAAAATTTAGAATGTCTCTTTACAAGTTTTAACTGTGAACTGTTACAAACAATGACTCTATAGGAGAAAAGGAACACTTAGGGAAAAATGCTAAACATTCGGAATTTTTTAATGTTATTCTAAACAGGTCCTTCGGCCCATTTTTTGAAGACAATGTTTTTCTTACGAATTTTTTTCTGAAAGTTTGAGACGCATAAGTTGACTATTAATATTAGCTTTTAATTCAGTTTCTGAAGAAGCATTATTAATTTTTTTGAGTGTTTAGCATCATTAGTTTGTTTTTAAGCTGTTCAAAAGTCCTGTTAAGCCAGTCGCTGTGAACATTCTTAAAAGTAAACTTCTTGAAATGAGTCAGATTTTCATAAATGGCGACATTCTTTTATGTCGACATTATGATTCGACTTTTTTTCGTTGTTTTTATAAATCTTTTACCAGAACAGTTTCAAGGGAGAGACAATAAGTGTGACGAAGCATTTTATCAGAGACAGTTCTCTCCTTCCCCTCCCCTGTTTATTTGAAATCGCGAACCTATGTTAAACCTGCTCACTATCATCATTGAAAAGAAGAAACAGAAAAGACTTTCCTTCTTTGGCAAGTGTTGTTTCCCAGCATGATCTTTGAATGCTTCATTAGTTGCCCGCGCAGTCAAAGAAGGGAAGTCTTTTCTGTTTCTTCTTTTCAATGATGATAGTGAGCAGGTTGAACATGAGTTCTCGATTATATTGACATTATATAGAAAAATTATATTGACATTTTCGCTTTTTTATAACTCTAAATATGCCTCCTTTTTACGAGTATTACGGAATTATTAAACAATTAAAACTTTTTAGGACTTAAATTTTTATGGGAATAAAATAACTTGTATTTCTTGCTATAATTTTATAAATATTATACATTTAAACATTTTTTTAGGTATTTGTAGTCATCGACATAAAATTCAATATTGAGCAAATAAAAAATAAAGTTAAATAAATTAAAAAAAATAGTTAAAAGATCGAAAGTCAAAAGGAACTTTAATATATTCTTAAGGTTTTTAAGATATTTGTTTTAAAAGTGAAGCCACAACCAGTTATAGTAGGGTATCTTAGAGAAAGTTATTGTCAACACAGCAAAATTTTTAAAGTGAAAAAAAAAAAAAATCAACATTTTTTATGCTTGAAAATTTGTTAGTTTATGTAGTTGTTACACCTTTTTTGAGATTATTTTTCTTTTAATATAGCATTTCATGTGATGGAAGATAAAACATTTTTCTCCTTATACTGTAAAATTTATTTAAGAAAAAAGATAATAGGAGCCTTAAAGATTCTCTCTAAAGTTGCACTTACACCAAAAATGTCTTCTGGGATAAACGAGTGAAATAATAGTGAGTCCACGTTTTTCTAACGCATTGGATAGTCTCTAAACTGCAAAACTTTCTTTCACTTTTCAAAAGATTGCGAAATAAAAAGTTTCATGCTTTGAGGTACACATTTCTGGGCCCCAGGTCAGTGCTCTGAACCTGAAGGCACATTTTAGGGTAGTGGTCCGTCGGTGCTAGACCCTGATGGGCCTCAGAGGGCCTTGACGGGTTTATATTACGTCACGCAAAAGTATAATTACCTTGCATTCTTTTTCTCTAAAGAAACCTGAAGAAAAGACAGTCAAGTTGTATCTTAAAACGAGGCATTTAGCCATAAGAAATGTTTATGCCATTCAGGTGTTAACCTCAAATGTCACTTTTCTTGTCTTTTTGCAATTCATTATTCTTAAAGATTGATTATATTTTGTGGTAATTCTCAGGAAATTATTTTTTAAAAATATAGATTTATAGAACTGAAAGGTTTACAATGTTTCAAGGGGGGGGGAAATATCATATTGAACATGCGTTGCTTTATTAAAGCTTCAAATTTTCTTTTTCTTTTAAGGCTGTTACGTTTAAAAAAAACTACTGCCGTCATAGGAAATCCCAAAGTCACTGGTTTAAACATACTTTGCATAGTTTGTATAAGCAGCTTCATTAACGTAACTTCGAATATTTTCTGAATATATTATATAGGATTTAAAAAAAAAAAAAATCCTATTACAATACAGAGTAGATAATTAATTATGCATTTAAATATTATAAGAATTAATGAATTTAAATAAAACTAACATTTTAAGTGCGAGTGCATAGTGATTTTTGTGAAAAACAATCAAAGTTTTTTAAAAAAAGTATTTTTTAATAGTTTAACATTCATTTTATATCTACAATAACTACATTTAAATTTTTCTTTCTAATAAATGTACAAAAATGCGTGGTCAAATCACCTTTGTTTTGTAGAACTCCTGATAGATAAAATATCCCATACCCATGTGCACACAACAATATAGTACGAAAACTTTTCTGAATCTCTGGAAAGCTCTGAAAAATCAATTCACTATGCTATCTCTAAATGCTTTAACCTTGCCTCTAAATCTGTTACCGAACAGGCCATGTAGTACCGCAGTGAAGGTATATTTACATCTTTAGAACTGCAAAGAGGGAAATTCTTATCTGCCGAGAAGAACGTTTCTATTCCTTTCCACTATTCTTGTAACTGAGTGAACGCAACCAGAGGTGCATTGCACAGAAAGTACATGTATAGTTTAGCTAATTGTACAATTTAGCTAAAAAATAAAGAAATAAAAATAAGACTTTATTAAAGGAATTGATTGGTTATGAAAAATAAAAGTAAAAAAGTAAACAAATAAATATATTTTTAGTTGTATAAATTGATTGTCGATTTACAAATTCAGATTTTAATGCATTAATTGAATTATGTTTTCGTTCGTATGTTGCACCTATTCAAATTACACTCATTCGTATACCAACAAATGGTATTTAAGAAACTTAGCTTCCTATTTAGAAGTGAATTAATAGATATTGTAAAGGAAAGTTATTTCTGTTCTGAATAATACTTATTTTTTTCTTAATATTTTTAGAGAATCTTTACGACTGCAATTAAATTTATTCGAAGTATATCTTAGATTAGAAATCCCTATAATGCATATGAAGAAAATGCTATTAAATTGTCCAAGTAAAAATAACATATGATGGAACCAGTAACAATTTTACTTGTTAGAATACTCATTTAGTGACTTTTACAAAATTATATTTCTAATAGCATGCTTATTTATCCCCAAGTGAATAAAAATAATATGTTCATGTACATATTATGAACATTAAAGGAATATTTATGAAGACTGTATTCTCACTTTAAAAAAATGGGATGCAAGCATAGACAAAAGTCCATGGAGCTCTACCCTCCCCCTTCCCCCTGAATGGTTTATAACTAAGACAAATCTACACGAGGGCTGCCTGTCTCAGGAAGATGCCTTGGGAAGAGGGCATTTTAACCCTTTGAGGTGCAACCCTTTCCCAATGCTGAAAAGAGGGCAGCCGTTGCCATCGATCGACTTAACTACCAGCAAGATGGCGGACGATCGAAACTTTCATCGCGTGGCAGAGATCTAGAGACCCTTTTTCGACGCCAGCTGGCTGTGCCGGCACAGCCGGAAAGTGTTTTATAATCAATGCGCTTCAAGGGATTTTTCTTTCTTCTGCACCTTTAGGAAGTTTGATATTAAAATGCGAGGAATGATTGTCGTTGCTGATTCTTGTAGAAAAAAAGCATAAAAAACTTTTCCTTACTGCTTGAAATAATAGCATTATATTTCTTTAAAAATATGAATGAAGATTTTTATTAATACAAAACCTTCAATATTCATCAATCATCAAATACTTAAAAGAACTTCATCTTCAAAAGCCTTCGTGAAATGTTAAAATATGCGAAGCCGTGAACGGTTTTGTCCCGAAACTATTAAAACTTTTGCTTTTTAATGAATTGTATTTATCGTGGGAAAAAAAAACTGTACTGTAAGGAATAAGTTAAATGAAATATTAGTTCATTAAAAAAAAGTTATTAAAAGTATACTTGGAGAAGTGAGGAACGTTGAACAAAAAATAATATAATAGAAATGTTGAATTTATTAAAACTGCAAACGGCGCTTACAAGCGCGTTAAATTTTTTTTTTTCTTTTTGAAAAATTTCATCATTATTAAAGGAAAAAATATTAAATTGTTCTTGAAAATTTGCTGTTTGGTAAAGATTCACCTGTGCTTTACCATCTAATTAAACCAAATTGTAGTAGTGATTTTAAGGCTTTTTTTTTAACATAAGAAATTTTTTCTACATTGAAGTTAGTATTTTAACTCGCTAGATCTTACTTATTTTAGAGTATAATTTTATAATAAAAATTCTAACAGAATATACAGGTTTGGCTTTTTGAAAGGTTTCTTTGTCAATTGAATTAAAATTGTAAAACGGAGCTTTCTTCGATTTTGTTTGTTGAAATTCTGATTTTAAAATGTTTATAATATGCAATGTTAATTTTTAATCTTAGTCTTTCATTGAAAGCATACACTCTAAATAGATAAATTTTGTTATTAAATTCCTTAACACAAAGTAACACAGCAACTAGTAAATGATATCGAATAGCGAATAAAGTGCAAGGTCAGGCTATACTCCAATGTATTTGAAACTTGAATAAACAGGATGGAAGCGAATACAGTTGCTTCATATCATTTGTGGAAGTTGTCCGAGTTTTCTGTTGTTTGATACCAAATTAGGGGCAAATTTGGCTATTCCAGTATAAAATTCTGCGCGACCGCACAGCCAGCTCTGTCAAAAAACTTCTTTAACTTTGTGGTACCAGATGGGTAATTCGATCGACCGCATGTTGTTGGTAGTTAAATGGATCAATGGAAACGGCTGCACTTTTTCAGCCGTTTCCAGCCAAAAAGGGCAGCCGTTGCCATCGCTCGACTTAACTACGAGCAAGATGGCGGACGATCGACACGTTCATCGCGTGCCACAGATCTAGAGATCTTTTTTTTTTTACGACAGCTGGTTGTACCGGCACAGCCAGCTGTGTCGAAAAAGGGTCACTAGATCTGCGGCACGCGATGAACATTTTGATCGTTCGCCATCTTGCTGGTAGTTAAGTCGAGCGATGGCAACGGCTGCCCTTTTTTTCAGCATTGGGCAATCTATCCAGCTGTTCTCGCATTCTTCCATTTTTCAGCAGATGTCAGTGCTGTTAAAAAGAATCGTGACAATTTTTTTATGGGAAATAGCGTGCTAAAAAGTAAAGGATTCTCCTGGAGATATGTCACCCGAAACTATTTTTATAGAAATCAAATCTATTCTTCGTGACTGGCAACAGTCAAAACGTCAGAGTTTGGTTTCCCAGAGCGGAAACACTGTGCGTTAAAGGGATAAAGCAAACCAAAAGTATAAAAATTCATTCGCTCTGTCAAGATTTACTCTCGTTAAAATTTCTTTAATTATAACATCATGGAACACGTGGCTAATTTTCTTAAGGTGTTTTAGAAACATTTTACAAACTGCTTTCTTTTCTTCTCTGTTTTCTTTTTCACATCCGCCCCCTTACCTCTGATGCTTGATCTTTCACGCTTTTCTTGCCTAACGACTCTTAAACGCCTACCCGAAGGGCGTAGCAGCTGCAGATCATAACATCTCTTGCTCTTAAAAGCGAATCGAGAGTAGAGCAAATAACCTATACTTATCGATTAGGAAATGTCTCTTTTTTTTTTCTCTCCCTTTGAACGTTTGTCAGTGGTGTTTTATTTATTTATTTATTTCCGGAATTGTAAAAGTATATAACGTATATTTTAGAGTAAGAACTTTCTTCCACTCTATTTTCTAAAAGTAATTACTGAAAGGGTGTTTTTTTTTTTTTTTTTTTTTTTTTTTTTTTTTCTCTATTGGCGAAAAATTAGGTCTCTCTCAGAACATGATACGGCTGCCAATTTGGCGATAAAAATAAATAGATAATTTATTTATTTATATGGTGCCATGTTTTGCACATGATGCCAAACTGCGTTGTCGGAGTAATTAAAACTACTATTATTATTACTTAATAATGTTATTAAATGTAAACTATTACTTCAATGAAATTTCTCTAATTCGGATTTTGAAACTTCGGAACTTCTATAACTTGAAAGAAATTGGGCTTTAAAATACCCATGCAACAATTTTAACAAGTTCTTAACTACAAAACAGTTTTGCTTTAACAACGTTTTTATATTTGACACATTTTAAAGCAAGACTTTTATAGAAACTATTTTTTTCTTCTGTCAAAAAAATAAAAATAAAAATAAAATAAAATAAAATAAATAACGTTAAACGCATTGATTAGAAAACACTTTCCAACACAGCAAATTTTTGTGCGGAATTCAGCGGTGTACTACCTTTAAATTTGGCGAGATTTCGGAGATAACCTATAAAAAGTTGTATATCACTATTATTATAATTTTGTGAGACCCTTTAAAAATATGTAAAAGTTATTTCTATCTTTTAACAGCTATGAACTTTTATATACTTTATTGTATTGCGCTTGAAATGGATTAATGTCTCTAAACTGCCTTAGACTGTCATGTATTGGAATTCTTTTGCGTGCTTCTGTAGAAGACCTATAAATGCTACAGATATTATTTTCGATGGAGAACTTATTTTGTAATTCTTAATAACATCCCAATATTGATTTCTTTGAAATAGACCAATATCTCTAAAGTAAAATCTCAAAAAATTGTAATGCATTGAAATCTTTTGAGAGTTCCTGTAGAAGTATAATAGCTACATGCATGGTACTGTACACAAAAATAGAATATGTAAATTCCATAGTAATCGATGCATATTTACTATAGTAGAGCACGGAAGAACAGACAAACAAACAAACTGAAATCATAAACGATTTTCCGCATTGTTGGAATTTTGTCGATTTAACAACAAAAATTTTGGATGGTGCTAATTTTATCATGTTACTTTATTTTAATCACCAAAACTTTTGGATATTGTTGAATAGAGAAAATATTTGAAGATTCAAGAGTGACGATATAAACTGTGCTATTTTAATCGAATTATATTGTTGAATCAACAAATGTGTCGCGGGGGACCAACAGAATATTTCGAATATGTTCCAGATTTTTTTTTTAAATTCCCATTTCAAAAATTACTTGATTAAAACTATCCTAACCAAATGTTTGTTGAATCAAAAAACATTTTTTTACACCTGTGTAGCGATACAGCGGTTAAGTAAATAAAAAATAAATAATAATAACGATAATGAAGTTATTTGGTATTCCGGTGGAAGCAAAGTTATTCAATTTTTTTTAATGCTATTTGCTTATTCTAATAGTAGTCGTCACAGTTATTAGTATCGTCACGGTTCAAGTCATTTACTTAGACAACTGCAAGTGTAATACGCCGTGTCGGAATAAATTAATAAACAAGCACAATAGGCGTGTCGAAGCAATTGCCCAGCAGTCGTAAAAACAGTTCTTTTAATTTAGCGCGGACGCACAGCAACTGTAGTGTGAAAATTTCCAAGTCTGTATCAGGTTTAAAAAGTTTTGAATTTCTTGGGCTGCTAAGAATAAAGTAGTAGTTAGTGCATGAAGATTTAATTTGAAGGCGAACCTGATTGTTTAATTTGAGTTTTTTCACTGTTAAGTGAATTGTTTTCAGCTCACTGCGTATTTGTAAGCTGTTTTGTTTTAGGCTCAAAACAACTGATTTGCATCACCTCATTTCAATCTGACTTGATATATTGAAATAAAAGAGAACAAAATTACAATAATTTAGTTAAGTACAATTTCATAGAGACTGGAAGTCAAAGAAGCAAAAATTTTCTTACTGCTATTCATATACTATTTGTTTTTCTTTTTAGCTATCAAAACTTCTTTCCGTGGTTTGTCAATAAAAATATTAAGAAGGCTTTCATACAGATATCGTCGAATAACATTTAGAGCAGATAGCTTTTTATGTGTGTGATAAGCAAGTTAATTTTTGTTGAAAAATGTTTGTTGATCTATCAAAATTTTCTCTGATATTTTGTTGAATAAATAAGAACCTCTGCTGCTTCAACGAAATTATTCAATAAAAATAACGCCAATAAAATTTTTGTTCAATGAAAACTTTTGTTGATCTACTGAGATTTTCTTTGATATTTTGCTGAATCAACAAAACTTTTGCTGATTCGACGAAATTATTCAGTTAAAATAGCACCAGCAGAACTCTTGTTGAATCAATAAAACTTTTGTGGATCTATTTAAATTTTCTTTGATGTTTTGTTGAATAACAAAAGATTCAGTTAAAATTATACCAACCAAACTTTTGTTGAATCAACTTTTTTTTTCCTTTAAATTTAACATTTTTTTATTTTTTATTTTTTTTTTTGTGTGTATAGACTTTAAATCACTAACATATAAGTTTCGTGACAGTCGGTGCGTACTTATGACAGACAAAAGAAGAAAAATCAAAATAATAAATGCATTTTAATTTTGTCGGAGAGCGTCAAAAAGAACTCTTTTTAAACTTTCCGTACTTTCTTTCAGTTCGAAATTTAATCTTGCACAGTTTAATTCATTTTGATTACTAAATCACAATTTATTTTATTTCTTTCTCGCCTCCCCCCCCCCCTCCAACGTTAGATTATAAATACAAGAGACTTAAAAAAAAATCGAAATCTTTTAAAGCGTGTAATAATTATTAAATAGTAAAGGGAAACCTGTTTACCTTTCTCAGTCATGGATAAATATAACTCCAGTCACGTTTCGGCATTATTCACCTGACTCGTTTTCATAAGCCTAGGTTAATCGAGGGCACGGAATAATCGGTCTGAACTCCTATAAAAGATGTTTCTTTAATGTAAATATGCATGCAAAGTTGTGCATATTCAAGAAAAGTGAATTCCAGTTACATATTAATCGAGCTGGGGTCGAAAGAGTGAGATCGCTTGCCGGTTATATACATGCGTGTACATTATCTACATGCAAGAAGACGGATATCCTCCAGTTAATTCTATCAAAGAATGAAGTCTGTCTAAAATAGTGTACATTTAGTTCTTTTATGGGGGTGGGGTGGGGGGGGTCAGCAAAAGAATGATCGTCGATTTAGATTTTAAGCGAAGTTATTGAAATGAGTAGTCATCATTCTTATTTGCTCATTTACACACTTCAATGATCAAAATTTCAAATAACCTTAAAAGAAATTAATTTTTAAAAATCTTCAACACTTTCATATTTTAAATATGCACCAAAGCGCTATTTATTGAAAGTGTAACATAATCCATCTGTCAGCCCTATTTGTCCTTCTTGTCTTATCAAGTTGGAAAGTGCATCATAATCCACGTGTGGGCACTATGCCTTTACAGAATTGAATTAAAAAATTATTTATCAATTAAAAAAAAATTACATTTTTAAGTATGAAAAGCGAAATTCAAAATGTCCAAATATTTTGTCCAAAATTATTATCATTCTAGTGCTTTGTAATGGTAAAAATAATGAATAGACAAATAAAGAGAATAGTTAACAATGAATTCGGTATGTTATGAGATGTAGAAAATATTGCGTAATAAATATCATAGGATGACATTTATTATGAAGGGCTAAAGAGTTCTATTTATCTTTACAAAAACTATATTAACTGTGCGTTCATTGTTCATTATAGGTAAAATCCTTATATAAAAAAAGAAATCTAAAATAATCTACTAATAATTCACTATTTAAGATGACGTGTTTAATAGCAGAATGACGTCATTTCACTATTATCGATTCTATCGCATTTATTTCAGAAATACCAAAATAAAAAATAATAGTTAAATGCAAACTCCGATTAATAAGAATCTTAGATTAATTTTTATTTTGTCATTTAATTTTGAAAGTCTTGGTAATTATAAAAATAGTTATAATTAAAATTTAAATAAAATGGCTGATTGTATAATTAAAATAGTTTTTCGTTGACTTGCTTTGGATAAAGCGTTTTAATCAATAAAGTTAAAACTCTTCCAATAAAATTAATGATTGTGTGCTTTAGAAGAATTAAACTTGATTCGTGCAAAAAAAATAAAATAATAATAATTAGCTTATGGCTTTTAAAACGCAAATGAGGGCCATGATTCCTCAACTTAAGTATTTAGACAAAAAATGACGCAATTTATTTAGATATAAATAAATTTCTTCTTTTTTCCATTATTTTGAGGAATTGTCATTAAAGTTCAGATGAAAATAAACATTAAATGTGCATTTTTCTTTTGCGTTTCTTTAAAAGTTTTCGCAAAGAATAATTTAATAAGACGTGCGATAAAAAAATGATTATTGTTAGAAATTTAAAAACCCTGCCATTGATTCGGGTATTGAATAAAAACTTTTTATGATTTTTTTAAATTGTAATTTTAAATAAGAAGCATGTTATTCGCAGTGTACTTCTCAGCATAAATTAAGAGTTATGAAAATATTTTTTAAATAGCAAAAATGATATCAAATTAGAAGTAGGAAAAATGCCTTTAAAAAATTTTTGATTCAATTGCACAAACACAGAAGAAAAAGATTTGATGAACGATGTCCTTAAAATACACTTGAAACGACGAATGGCCGTAGAACGTAATGAACTGGAACTCTTGAATATATTCCTGTTAACCCTTTGAGGCGCAACCCTTTCCCAATGCTGAAAAAAGGGCAGCCATTGCCACCGCTCGACTTAACTACCAGCAAGATGGCGGAAGATCGAAACGTTCATCGCGTGCCACAGATCTAGAGACCCTTTGTTGACGACAGCTGGTTGTGCGCGCAGCACAGCCAGCTGTCGTTAAAAAAGGGTCTCTAGATCTGTGGCACGCGATGAACGTTTCGATCGTCCGCCATCTTGCTGGTAGTTAAGTCGAGCGATGGCAACGGCTGCCCTTTTTTCATCATTGGGCAATCTATCCAGCTGTTCTTCGCATTCTTCCATTTTTCAGCAGATGTCAGTGCTGTTTAAAAATAATCGTGACCATTTTTTTTACCGGATATGACGTGCTAAAAAGTAAAGGATTTTCGTTGAGCTATGTTACCCGCAACTATTTTTATAGAAATCAAATCTATTCTTCGTGACTGGCAACAGTCAAAACGTCAGAGCTTGGTGTTCCCAGAGCGGGAACACTGCGGGTTAAAGAACAATGCTACGTACACATTTATATAGGGTATCTCAAAAACACCGACCTAGACATTTATTACTTAAATGTTGATACAATATATAGACTATACAATATATTACGAAGTTACGTAAAAAATGGTACAGAATTTTTCAATATTCATTAAAATTTTCAGGAAATTAAATCTAAATAAATACGAAATTTAAATTTTTATACGGCCCTTGTGCAAAAAATTCCCAAATAGTGTTCTCTTACAATAATGACGCGATGTACAAAGTTTCACCCTTTCATCATAAAAATATTCAGAGATATGTTCAAACAAAGTCGGTTTATACAACTCTATGACACTAAGATGCAACATCCACAACAAAGAGGGGTTATACAACGCTAATATCAGCAGACGTACGTAATCGTGCAACAGTTGTTTTCTTTCGTAATTTGTGTGCGACCCCTGGGAGGTGACCATTTAACAGGATTTTGCCCCTTCGAGGACCATTGAAAAATGGCTTAAGTCAGTCTATATTTAGTTTCATAACTCCCATTTTTTTTTAGGATAAAATGGTGCAATGAATCAAGCGCGGGGGGGGGGATTGGACACTCCATAGTTACGGTCTTGAAAGGGGATAAATGAAATGGAATGAATACACGATAAATTCATCATACTCCAAACGTGTGTGTGTAATTCCTCACGCATAGTTCCTGCGAGTCCACGCCGCGACAAAGAAAAAAAGAGCAATTTTCTAGTAATTCTGGTGAAGCTGCTCGCGGATCGTATCTCTGGAACAGGGAAAAGGTAACAAATAAATAAACAAAACAAAGAAGATTCCCTCTTTCACTTTTATCGTATCCACTGCTCGGAGCTTGCGGCTACGTACGTACGTACGTCTCGAACAAGCGCAGGTATTTATTGCGATTTCTGATCCGTTTGGCAGATGATAAAGTTTGTTGATCCTCTCTCATTCTTGTTGAAGACGTTTTTAATTCTGACGCAAGCTTCAACTGTGTGGAAAACTGGTTGTAGAAGTTTTTAAGCGAATTCCGAGCTCTTTTTGAGATTAAGCAGTTTTGTTTAAGGCGGCTAATTTGCGCGCGCCTTTTGAAGGGATTTTTTTTTAAAGATTAACCTGTTCCTTTTTGTTTTTTGATGCTGGCAATTAATCTTCCAAACGATTTATATACATGCAATCTTTTGGATACATGCAGTTTTTAAGTCTTTACAGAAATGTCACGTAATTTTTGGCCAGGATTATAAAATAAATATAGTAGAATGGGGGGAGGGGGGAAATTGCTAAAAATGTATCCACCAAAATATGCTTAAATCCCTTAAAAGTGTGTTTCTGTTAGTCGAATTATTTTGTTGAACTTAAAATTTTTAAAATTGAACAAACAAGTTGATGCCATTATTGCTAAAATTGTCCCCATTATTTATTAAATTTGAATTCAGGGGACATTCCTTCGTGAGTACACTGAAGCTATGGGGACCAAACGTCCCCAATTTCCAGGGACAGTCTCCAATTTCTGTGTTTTTTTCGATTTGTCCCCCCCCAAAAAAAAACAACAACAACTGGAATAGTTTTTAATTATTACATTGTTTTTTAATTAGAACACTTAATTATTTCATTAATTATAAAATTTCCACAATTTTGTTTCAGAATTGGGTACGTGTCTACCCCAATTCTATGTTGAAATATTTGGTCACCTTAACTCAAGCCCATGCTTAATCTGTTCACTTCATCATCAGAGATGCAAAGGTGAAGACTCACCTTCTTTGACAGATGCTGCTTCCCAGAATGCTTTGCAAGCGCAGCGCTCGGCCACACCGAAGCATGAAACGAACCTATCTGAGAAGCAATATCGGTCAAAGAAGGAGAGTTTTCTCCGCTGCTCCTTTTTGAATGTTGAGAACGAACTGGTTAAACATGGGTTCAATATTAAAAGGTAAGGGGAAAAAATAGTAACCCATCTGTGATAATATGTTACGTCATATTTATCGCCCCCCCCCATGTAACTTTTCCAGATCTGCCACTGCCTGCAATCATTTCTTTGTTTTAATCCTTTGAAGTGCAAGCATTTTCATATCAATATAGAAGACCAACTGGATAGACTGTCCAACGCTGAAAAAGTGCAGCCGTTACCATCGATCTATTTGACTACAAACATTTTCCTGACTGTATCAGAAAAATTCTTTAGGTCTGTGGCACCAGATATTCGATCGACCATCATGTTGATGGTAGTTAAATGGATCGATGACAACGGCTGCACTTTTTCAGCGTTGGGAACATGTAGCCCTATTTTTTTTAGCGACGCGCAATGAAAGCGCTGAAATGTGGTTTCGCGGCGCAACCACCGCACGTGAAAGGGTTAACCCTTTGAAGCGCAACCATTTCCCAATGTCTGAAAAGTGCAGCCGTTGCCATCACACAATTTAACCACCAGCAAGATGGAGGTCGATCGAATCACTCAGTGCGTGTCGTAGAGTTAAAAAGAACATTTTTTACACATCCGGCTATGCGGCGATTCGATCGACCTCCATCTTTCTGGTAGTTCAATCGTGCGATTTCAACGGCTGCACTTTTTCGACATTGGGCAGTCTATCTGTATGTCCTCCTTAAGTATTTAATTGAAATGAAATGCATTCTTCGTGAATCAAAACAGCTAGAGGGTTAAAAAAACATTTCCTCGTTGGAGTGTCGAATCAATTACTAAAATTAAATCACCGATTACGACACGGAATCCATCCTAAAACTTCTCACTTTACTTCTTTCGGCTCGTAAGGTGGGTGTCCGTCCTCCCCACTTGCTGAAAGTTGGGGTGTAGCTTTCGAGGGGAGGTCATTGAACCCGAATCTGCTGCTCTGTTCTTTGCCAGCCTCTTGTAGCTTCCTTCGCCTTCTCTTTTTATTATTATTCGCTTGATACAAGTGAGTAGGTATATCGTGTAGGGATGACGGAACGTCGACGTGCGGTGATTTTTCAACGAGTTGTCAGGTCTTCTGGGGGCCCCTTTCGAGGGGTAAGGCCGCGCTGTTGCCAAGGGGCCCCACGCCGGACTTCTTAATGAAGAAACAGAGGAAGTTCGTTAGCCCCTTGGAGAACTTCGTGGAAGAGCTTTCTCTTTACATTGCGTTATTTTATTTTTTGCGCTACTTAAGATTTTTCTGGAGATTTCTTTTTCAAACATTAGCTCTTGGGCGATGTTTAGTTTTTCTTTTATTTTCGACTTGTGTGTTCCTGGATAAACCTCTTTTTTGTTTAATCATTTGTGAAGGTCAGAAAGCAGGATTTTAGTTCTGGGTGGGGGAAGCTACTAGTACAGTTGAAGTCAGTGGCGGATCCAGAAGTGGGGCAAAGCCCCCCCCCCCCAAAGACATTGCAGAAGCATAACATATTGCTTCATTGTACACTTTGTTCAAGCCATATGAGGGTTATATATATATGTATAATATAAAATAGCTAAACTTACGTAATATGGAATCCCAAGTAAAACATTAAGTAATAGCACATAATAACAAAAATAATGCTGAAAACATGAAATAATAATTGATAATCCAGAGGCTATAAATATTGTAAAAGACAGAGCTATCAAAGCTAAAGAGAAGTGGGAAATCAAGCCAGGTGAGAACACGTGGGCTTAAGCCTAACTTTACAAACCCAAGCAATGAAGTGGAGATGGAGTGGAAAATTGAAATGGAGTACTCCTATCAAGTAGCACCGTACTCACATTTCAATTTAAAGAAAAAAACAATATATATACACATTGCAGATTATGTATTTAGCTGTTTTAAGTAGATTTGAAATGAGTAAAATAATGTATATATATGTATATATTTTAAATCCTTAATCACACAGAATTTAAAGGTAGTTTTTCTTTTTTAAATCAGATTTTGAAAGAGCGTCTTTTAAATATAATTTCATAACTAGCAATATATATTTTTAGATGTTTATCGATTAAAATATGTATTTAGGGTTTACCAGTGGCCGAGTGGATAAGACACTGAAGTCTGTAGCTGGGGGAAGTGTGCAAGTCCAGATCTCTGCCCTCTCGTGCGGCCGTCAATCCAACGGTCTGGAGTTTGGGGAAGTTTTCTTCAGGTGTTACACGAATCCGCGTTTAAACCCCCTTAAAAAGGTTTACCGCAGAAGTCATCCGCCTTAGGCAGATAGCCCTCTTGTAGCTTTGCCTTAACCAAAAAGGAACCCAACAAAATGTACATTTGACTTTGATATGTGATATTGAATTGTCACACTGAAAACTTAATCCTTTCAGACCTGCTTAAATAATTTCTCTCGAATAGATACGCGTGAATATTTTCAAAATAATAGAGATTAAATATGAGATAAAATAAGTTACAAATTCCTGCAAAATCACTGAATTCCAATGAAATATGCACCCTCTCAAAAATAGTATTCGAGTATAAGCTAATTTCCTATTTTACTTTTCGAATATTTAATTAGTTTTTGAAAAACGCACAACTTCTTAGAAATATGAAAACTCAATTATTATTTATTCATATTTCATGATAAATAATATTTAATATACAAAACCAACGTAGGAAATTTGGCTTTTACTCTAATACCTTTTTTGAGAGGATGTTCAAAATCCTTTTCAACTTAAAAAATCAATCTCAGTATAAAAAAATTAGCATTGTAATATTCTTTTAAAAATTTGTGTCCTCAATTGTGGGTACCTGGTCTGAAAGAATTACATTGACCTTGTTGAAAAATTGTAACTGATAGAAATAATTAATAATTTTCATAAATGTTTGACTATATACCCTAGATCCAGTGGCTTAGCCAAGCGGAGGGATAGGGGCGTCACCCCCCCCCCGCCCATGAGAAATTTTTTGCCTTACAAAATATATATTCTTCACTCCCTTATCACACCCACGTGTACATACATATATGTGAGTTGCAGTAGTCGTAACCTCCCCTTTGAAAAATTTCTGGCTACGCCACTGCCTAGATCCTATTATGAAAGTCGTTCGTGAACTTAGATTATTTGTAAAATCAACTTACTGAGAGCATTTTTATTCTTGAGTCGACTATTATTAACATCATCGTTACAGAGTAAAACCTGTGTTAATACAAGTTACGTTGAATACAAGTGTATAGCGCGAACCGGGAAATAGGACCAGGGACTTTAAGATAATTCTCTTAAAAACAAGTTTCAGCTTAGTAAAAAACCGTATAAAGCCCTTAACTAAAGTGGCAAGGTGGAAAAGTCTTTACTAAGTAAACTTACACTCAACCCCATCAGTGAAACCTGCCTGTGTAGGGATTATACCTGAGCTGAGTGCACTCTTTGTGAGGTCATTGACCTCTGTGATTCTTTCTTTAAAATGTTTGCAATTTGAAGCTTATTTTGAGATCTTTTTTATAAACAGATTTTTTTTTCACTCATTCAAGGAATTTGCAATGATTATTATTATGCTTTTTCTTTATTCTTTTTTAAGTGCATTTTAATAGTGCAATTTGTTACTTAAACTAGTTTGAAGAAAGCTGCTAATGACAAAATATGATATAACAACCTGATATTTTATCAATCGCGTTTCGAAATCTAATGAGATAATAAATAATGCAATTAAACTTGAAATATTTCTTTACAAAGGAATTTGTAATAGCTATTTCTTCTTTTTTATATCGCTATCCGACCTCAGAAAATTATCTTAAGAAAAAAAAAAAAAAATCATCTCTCCACGACTGAATTTCAATCCATTCCGCGCATTTTCACGCAAGAATTTCCCAATCTTATTTTGGCAGCATTCCGATGATTACAAAATGGCCGCGCGCGTAGAGAATTCGTTAGATGGGGAATACATACGTAACGGCATGACTGTGTTTCGCATCTTCCAAGGTCAATGAACCTTTCCTTCCTTCAGCGGCGCGGCCGTGAATTCGCGAAGACATCCAGAAATCTTTTTTAACGCAGCAAAGAGAAGCGAAGAGAGTGTTGCACAAGGTTGTACTTGTTCGATTTTATGGTTCTTGAGCGCCTTTTTCACTTTAATGCCTGGGAACACACACAGAGAGAAAGAGAGAATGAAAAAAAGGAAAGCGAGTTGAGTTGTGGAGGTTTTTTTTTTCGCAATTCTGCTAAGACTTTTCTAAAAGGCGTGGTCTCCCCCCTCTTTTTTCTCCCCCTTCTTATCGTGTGATTTAATAGAGTGCTTGCTTGATTGCAAAAGAGATTTTTTCGTGGTCGCTTACAGGTGTTTTTTTGTGGCTCCGACTTTGATTGGGTTTAAGAACCTTAACAAGTCAGCACTTATATAGAGAAATAACTTTTTAGATCAGGACTGTCCAGTGTACTGGCCGCGGGGTACAATCCGGCCAGCCTACTACTGCTTGAAATTTATTATTTATTTATTTATTATTTTTTTTTTATTTAATTTTTTTTGTTGTTGTTGGTTGTGGAGGGCAGACTTCACATCATCTTTGCATTTGGTTGTAAACAAAAGAAATGTTGTAAAATATTAGCTCGAAAAAAATTTAATTTATAATTTTTACGACTCATTTCTAAAATGCTCATTTTACTTATGCATTTTTTAACGGAGCTGGCAGCTAGGGATTTATTTCCACCTTCTTTTCGGTACCTGTCTAAATTTTTGAAATCGCACCTAAATATATTTTAGATACATTAGTGGAATGCAACCTCCCCCCCCCCCTGCAAAAAAAAAAAAAAAAAAATATTGCCTCTTCCCCAACTCTTAAAAAAATTGTAATAAAAATTGAATACAAATTGTAAATTCTGTTCTTGGCCCGTGCAGATATATTTTGGGAATTTAAATTTTACTTTCAAATAGCAACAAATGATGAACAACAAATAAAAAATAAATAATGTAAAAATGAATAAAAAAAAAAAAATGCATTTACAAAGTTAATTTGTTTGTGTATTACTATTTGCATTATTCAAAATTTTTCCGAAATTCAATTATAACAGTTTTAACATGACAGGTTGAATTAATTTCGACTTAAATTTCGTTAAATTGCGTCACTCGTCACGTTGCCTTGATGGATAAATTGAACTTGCATAAACCTAGGGATAGAATCTTTGCTTTCATTATTTAGCATGAGCTTTCAGCTGTTTTACATGGTGCAACATTTATGCTCTGACAATATTGCATATTTATTATATGTATTACCCCCCCCCCTCTCCTCGGCAAACATTTCTGCCTAGGCCCTTGCCTCTAGAAAATGGCAGCTCATGTCGCATAAATTCTTGTTAAGAACTACGAGGAGATGATTTAACCCTTTAACGCGCAGTGTTCCCGCTCTGGGAACACCCTTCTCTGATGCTTCGACTTTTGCCAGTCACGAAGAATAGAATTAATTTCTATAAAAATAGTTGCGGGTGACATAGCTCCACGAGAATCCTTTACTTTTTAGCACGTCATTTCCCGTAAAAAAAATGGTCACGATTATTTTTAACAGCACTGACATCTGCTGAAAAATGAAAGAATGCGAGGAACAGCTGTATAGATTGCCCAATGCTGAAAAAAGGGCAGCCGTTGCCATCGCTCGACTTAACTACCAGCAAGATGGCGGACGATCCAAACGTTCATCGCGTGCCACAGATCTGGAGACCCTTTTTTGACGCAGCTGGCTGTGCCGCACAGCCAGCTGTCGTCAAAAAAAGGGCCTCTAGTTCTTTGGCACGCGATGAACGTTTGGATCGTCCGCCATCTTGCTGGTAGTTAAGTCGAGCGATGGCAACGGCTGCCCTTTTTTCAGCATTGGGAAAGGGTTGCGCCTCAAAGGGTTAAATCCTCACCTGGAGGTGGAGGACTTCAGAATATTGGCACCCCTCAAAAAATGCAAGCAACATCGGAGAGGACTAGTCGAATTTCTTGACAGCGGAACCAAGGTTTTTAACTTGCATGCATACGGCGTGTACACGGTGATCTTTAGTGGTAGGTCGGAGTAGGCCCTGATTATCGCAGGGGTAAGAGGGGCATATGCCCCGTGCCCCCGATTTTGAGGGGGCCCTAAATTATTACAGTAGGTGATTTCAGTTTAAGGTTTATTTTTTCAATGCAGCAAATGCCTAATTTTTTCAGTTATGAATTTACAAGTTACAAATAGTCAATTTTTTTTTTTTCATGATTTTACCTCTCCACAGAAAAAAAAAAAAAATATCACGGCAGATTAACGATTTTTGCTAAAAGAAGGGGTAACTAGGATGGCTGCTAGATTTTAAGCGATTATGCGGTCAGTTGCCGGACCCACTGAAGTTTTTTAAGTGACTACCCAGCAAGAATGGGGAACCAATAAATAGGAATTTGCCGATTATGATTATTAATATTATGAAAAAGTCAGGCTTTTAGTTGTATTTTTTAAGTCTTCATTTTTAAAAAAGCTTATTTCATAATGTTGATGTTTCATATGTTTATAATGTTTATAAAC
Organism: Cheiracanthium punctorium; assembly: GCA_038373885.1. Lineage (NCBI taxonomy): Eukaryota > Metazoa > Arthropoda > Arachnida > Araneae > Cheiracanthiidae > Cheiracanthium > Cheiracanthium punctorium. The sequence continues at coordinate 70,853 of JAWZYV010011884.1, forward strand.
ATTCTCTTTTATCTAATGTTAGTATATTTCATGTTGTATACATTTAATCATGACAAACATTTATATGAGGACACATAAAAAATACAATAAAGTAGTTGTCAGACACAGTAATAAAATATAGGGCCCCCCATTCAGACTTCTGCCTCAGGCCCCGGTTTGCCATAATCGGGCCCTGGGTCGGAGAGTGAACTTGCAACATGATTGGAAACCCCGGGTTTTGAGTGGGAACTAGCTTTAATAACAAGCCTCTATAAAGCCAAAATTTAAATGAACAATTTGCGACTCGGATTTTCAAGATAATCTAGATATTTTATATTTTGTATAACTTGTCGTACTGCTCCGTCGCCTGCCATATTAGTGGGTGGCACCTGAAGAGAGTAGTAGAATGTGCAAATATACATATTTTCCAATTTAAAGTTGTTTAACTTTTCGGACTATGATTTATCACGTGGGTTAAATGTGTTGAATAGGACTAAGGTTTTTTTTTTTTTTCTTTCTGCGTTTTCTTTTCTTTATTCTATGTATATTTTGGAGATATTTATTATTAGTCTCAAATTTGAGTCATGAATAATGGGGGGCTTCCATATATCGTATGACTATTCCTACTCTATGTATGCATAACTTACCTGTATATCAAGCGGTCAGACGTGATCACTTGCTTGTGACTCATATTCGACTGGTGTTACCTCACACCCTTTCTCCTCTGCAAGCAGTTACATCGTAAGAACGCGAAATACATACTTTCAAATATGCCCAGGTGTTGTCTTTCAGAACCTGTCTTTCAAGGCGTGGGTTTGAATTCCACCACAAACATTTATTCGTTTGCAAAAATAAGCTGTTTCTCTTGGATTAGTTTGTTCAGAAAACAAATGGTGGATGCGGCGAATTTAAAGTGAACCCTTTTTTCTTGTTGTTCTTTGAAACTGATTTTTTTTGACAACGTCTGCTGATGATTAAGTGGATTGCTGACTTTTTTGGTAGTTCGAAGAATGTCTGCTATGTTGCTTAGCTGGTGTATGTGATGCGCGTAATTTTGGTATTTATTCTGCAAAGGAATGGGCTGCGAATTAAAGATTGTTGCCTCACCATGACAGAGTGCTTAAGTCACTCGAAATGGTAGACGGAATGTGTTTGGTACAAAACCAGGTTACGTCCGCCGACCTAACCGTACGGAGTTTTCCATGGTTTTCTCTGAAACTTAGCGTAAAATCCGTGTTAGGATCCCCCTTCGCGTTACATCTGGAGAAAACTGACCAAAACTCCAGACCGTTAGATCGGAAGCCGCACGATAGACCAGAACGCTAGATACGGTATGGAATATAAAAGATGAAGAAAGTGGATAGCTAGTAGATTACTTTGATAAATAACTGCAAAGTTTAAGGAATAGAATAAAAATTAACAGGTGAATTATAATTGATATTCCAAATGCATTGGTTACAGGGACGTAGCCAAGAGCGGTTAGGGGGGTCACCCCCCATGAGGAATTTTTTGCCATACAAAAAGTATATTCTTCAATCCCTTATCACACACACGTATACACATATGTAAGTTGCAGTAGTCGTAACCCCCCCCCTCATGAAAAATTTCTGGCTACGCCACTGATTGGTTATTTGGTTATAAATAACTTTCCTACACAATCCTATTGGTGATTACTTTACAGCTCAACATCAGTTTAAACCTATTCGCTCCCACCGTTGTAAAGACGTAGCGTTTTCGCAACGATGGTAGTACGATGATGACAGAGTCTTGCTGATAGCTCTTTTCTTTTCCCCATGTACAGCTGCGGAAAAAAAAACGGCCCACTTGTACATTTTTCGGCCGTCGTTCGTCGCACAGCAAAGTTACAGTTACCAATCGTTTACGATTGACGCACACTTTAATTTGCTATGCATAAAAATTGCATAAGGGGCCATCTACATATTAAAATTCGCACCAACTTTTTTTTTCTCAATAGCAACCCCTAGATTTTACTTCATATTTCAAAAATTTAGCTCATTTTAACCCCGGACACCAATTTTCAATAAATTTGGACAGAAAATGAGTGAGTTATGAGCACCCAAAATCCCCCTCCCCCTATGTTAAAATATTTTTTCATACTTCAATTCATATCTCATATAATATTGGTAGTAAGAAGCTGATTTTTATTTGCACTATTAGAACTAAACGACCCAAACATAATTTAATGTTATTATGATTTTTAATAAATCATTAATATGAATTATGAATTATTAAATTAATATTCAAAAAAATTATGAATAGCGACCTAGCCAAATTTCGATGGAAATAGATGCAGAAATTAATATTACATGGCTGTGCAAAATTTCAAATTTTTACGTTCAGTAGTTTAATTTATATTAAATAAAATGTGTTATTTTCATGAGTTAAGGGACCATATATAAATTTATTAAGTGAAAATTTTTTGAAAATTGCATAAAATAAATGTAAATTTGATTTATTTTGTGCAAAAACACAGTAAAAGATACCAGTATTAAAAATATCAAATTTTGAAGCAAATAAATTAGAGGTTTTTACAGTTTGTTGGGGATTCTATAAAGCGTGTATTGTTGCGTCCGCTACCATATTCCCCCAAATAAAATATTTTCCAGCTATAGAATTAGATGCAGTAGATGTATGTCTTCTAATACAACGTCCTATTTATGAAAAACTAACATCCTCAACTTTCCAGGTATGAATGTGACCTTTTTTAATATCGGAAACATTAGGTCTTTGGAATTCCCCATACTTTATCAAACATTCAAAATCACGTTTTTCTGTAAAAAAAATTTCATCTAACTATAAATTGAAATACCGCCAAAAGTCTTAAGAATATTGCACATTGCAGGCGATAGTATTAAATGAAGAAAGTGAAATAACTAACACAGTGATAATATTGGGTCGGCAAAAAAGTAATTGCGTTTTTTACATGAAATTCAAACAAATAAATTTTCAATCATGAAACCATTCTTTAAGTTCGACTATAGCTGAGTCGAGCAATATTCATGCTTGTAGTCAGAAGAGCAGGGAGCAGCCTCTAACTCCTGCCAACATTTCAGGTGTCTAAGAGAAACATCAAGGGAAACACTGAATAACAATTTCAAAATTACAAAGATTTTCAAAATCCTTAGCAGTCATTTTGCATTTTCCCCTTAAATCATGTGTACGAACCAAGGAAGTTATGAACTCATGGGTCATTTGGACCACAGACTAAATATTCTATTCTACCCTTGATATTCTCAGTACAAAAAAACTTTAAGAGAGATGGGAACAATATTTTCCTTGAAAATAATATTAATTTCTTTTAATTCTCGCGAGCGAAATAAATGAAAGGCGAAAAGTTCGGAACCTACAAATAGCGTTTTTCAATTTGCAGAAAGTCCTTTAAAAACTCGCAAAAATGAATTCGCAATATCTCCGGAAATTATCGTAGAAAATTGGTGAAAATTTATATTTAGGGTAATTTGAAGGTTTTCTTTCGTTTAATAAAGTCAAAATATGGGGTTGCCATTGAGAAAAAACGAAGTTGATTCAGAATTAAATATGAAGACGGCCCCTTATGCAAATTAAATTAATAGTAAATTAAAGTACGCGTTATTTGCAAACGAATGGTATATATAACTTTGCTATACGACGAACGATGGCGAAATAAAGAGCAAGTGGGTCTTTTTTTTTCCGCAGCTGTACCTACTCAATTTCATCTGTATTTAACACGGCGTTGTTTCCTCATGCAAAGATTAGCAAGGAAACAGGACAAATAGTATTAGGAGACATGGGATCTCATACCTCTGGACAGGGAGGGGCCACGGTCCCCCCCCCCCCCAGCTCTCAGAAAATTTACCCAAATATATATTACCATAATGATTTACGTACTGGTTTTACGCATGTAGTTCAACACTAAAATATAGCATCTTTCAGGGGCAGGACCCTTGACTTCACACCTCCCCCCCCCCCTTCTACAATCATATGGGTGCCCATGTTAACAGATTAAGCACTGACCTACGATGGCGGTCCCGTATAGGTGACATAAGGTTAACCCAGCTAATTCTTTACATAGTGCAGCAGACGAATCCCAAAAATCTTTGTTTTGAAATGTGCCCGACTAACAACCTTTTATTAGTTAACAGGCAAACTTTAATAATGCTTTGAAACCATTTTGACGCTTTATAGCGCTTTCATCTGGCGTCGTACGCCGTGATAAGACTCGAAAATTATTCTCTAAAATAAATACATTGACGCCATTTTTACCTCCTATTTTATTTTCTTATGTTTTATTTTACCCAACAACCAAGAAACTTACTCCGTAAGTTCATTCACCGTATATTTAAAGAAGAGAAGGCATCTTTCGTGACGCAATATTGACGTCTCTGTGGTTTAACAGAATTTTTTTTTTTTTTTTTTTTTTTTTTTTTTTTTTGCCCGCCCAGTTGGCGGAAGATCACCATGGAACCTTGGGTTAAGACCCGGACGAGCCAACGTGATGCAATTACAAAACACTGGACAACTGTTTTAGAATCAACATTTTTTTTTTTTAATCATCGATATGTGTAAAGCAGGGTTTATTTTTATTGTTTTCTTCCTTCATTTTTCTTCTTTAGCAATTGGTTTATCCTAACTGGAGTATCGTTGAGAGCGACCCTATGACGTCTCGAAACTGATTTCGAAATGCTTCTCATGTCTTGCTGTTAATGACCTACGTAGCATGAATTTGATGGTGTTCTTCGACGAGTTTTTAATGACTCGATACTTTTTGGTCGGAATGTTTTTATTTGAAATGTGAAATAAAAAGAAAAATCTTAATTCTATTAAAATTGAATTAGCATTTTTAAAGCAATGAATAAATAAATGGTAAGCGGTAGTGATGGTTTTGTAAATTATAGTTAATATTTATTCAAATGTTCATTTTAACCTCCGGTCACACCATGGCCGAGTGGATAAGACACTGAACATAATGGCTGAATAGATGGCTGAAATGTGAAGGTCTCGGGTTTGGGCTTATCGCGTGGCTGTCAACCTAACGTTCTGGTTTTTGGGTAGTTTTCTCCAGATGTAACTTGAATACACGTTAGAACCCCTTAAAAAGTCTAACACCTAAGGCATTCCCCATGGCAGATGCCTGTCGTGTAGGCTTGCCATAATTCACATACAATCGAGACCCTGTGTCCACAATTGAGGACATAAAAGTTGCCGATACTATCATACAGGATGGATGCCCTATTTTGTACCCATAAATAAAACCAAATTTCCTCAATCATTTAATAATATTACGATTATTTTATTTTTTAATTACAAATTTAATCTCTATTATCAGATGAAAAATTATTTAAGCTGGTGTGGAATGGTTAATTAAAAGTAGGATTGTTGAATACGAGTATAATAAGACTTTTATATGCGCATAGCTTGAAATTATATTTTTTCGAGTGTAAAAATATTAAAATGGTGTCCAGATTTTGTTGTTGTACGGTGATTCTTATATTTTTCGGTCATCACACTTCTTACGCCACTGAGTTACCTGCATACTTGCTTTCCTATTGGCCCTCGTAAACACTATCCTGAATCCCAACTTTTTCTATATAAAGAGCAAATTTTTGCCATTTTCATTCTGGCACTGAAGAATGCATGTCATACATGCCAAAACCGGTCTGCTATTTTAATTTTCTTATTGGTGCTCTTATACGTTGCTTTTTTTTTATATGCTTATTTACATGTACACTTTGTTTAGAACTATTTATACCCTTCGTTTGGAGCTGCTTTGAATCCTTTATTTAGATATTTGCACCCTCCTAGAATTTCTCTTCAAAAATAAGATCTCCGAAAATTTTTTGATGGTGTTAATTTTCAAATTGGAGAAATTTTATTGGCTATCAGAAAACAGACATAATAATTATTTATCTAATCGCTAATTTTATCAAGCAAGCGTAATGAAAGACAAAATAACCAATACTATAAGCATGTCTTGTAACGACATTTTGTAAATATACATTTTCTTGAAAAATTTCATCAAACAGGGGGGGGGGGAAACATTTTTTTGCTTTTCCTTTTTTTGCACAATGTTTGCTTTTTATCATCTACATTTCCTTAACCCCCCCCCCCTTCTTCCGCAAAATATAAATAAACAAATCAAAATAAAAACTAATACTAAGTGATTTGAAATAATGAAAATCTACAGCTTGGATATTAAAACTCTATGATAACATTAATACGAGCAAACGCACACGGGACTACTTAAAATATATCTGATATGAAAAGCGACAAATCGTTAAGGGGAATCTCTCCTCGGCGGAGTTGAGCTGTTTCCTTCCTAATGGCAAAGCTCAGAAATTAGAAAGTGGAGCTGGATAATGGAGTGTGAAACAAACAAGAACAAGAACTCCATGTAAGTAGATCATGATTGATGTTATGCTCGGGCGTCGGATGCAGTTCCAAATTTCCCCGGCTCGACCCAAATGAGAGAGAAAGCGGTTTTGCCCACGACCTGAAAAAAAAAATAATAATAATAATAAAATAAAATAAAATAAAAAGAATTGTTCTCTACAATTTATACGCATGACACTTCTTATTTTGGTCACAGTTATTAAATACGTGTGTGCCGATAAGTCACTGAGTTCGAAATAATGTCCTTAGTTTACCTTTATTTAAGTTTAATTTAACAAAAGTTAATATCTATAGTTAATAGTGTTTTAAGGCAAACCTACGCGAACAACATCTGAATTTGAGTATCTGCATAATGAGGGGTGTCTTGGGCGTAGGACTTTTTAGGGGGTTCTAAAGCGTATTCACGTATCATTTGGAGAAAAACCTCTCAAAACTCCAGGCCGTTAGATCGGCAGCAGTAAACTAGAACCCTGAACCTTCACACTTCGACCATCTACCATGCTCTGTGTGTTATCGACTCGGCTATGGTGAGGCCCGATATCTATAATGAATTAACTCTTTTAGACCAGGCTTCTACAGTTGAGGACACAAATTGTGAATGAATATTGCAATGGAAAAACTAAAAATTTTAAGTCGAGAACGGTTATGTACATTTTGTACAAATTTAATAATGGATTTTTTATTTTATTTAATACAAATTTAATCTCTGTTATTATTAAATATATACACAGGTATCTATTCAAGATAAATTATTCAGTCACGTCCGACACTCTCGGAGAAAACTAAGTGAGCAGCACTTTGGGAGTGGTTTTTAAAGATTATGAGACCTAGGACTGCCCTTACTATCTTAAGCCTTTGACGCTCGGTGGTTACGCCATGAAGCCATCTTATTTTAACGCTTTCACTGCCAGTCGCAAAACAATATGGTTAAGTGGTTCTAACCCTGAAATAATGCGGCCTGATCCGTTTAACCCTTTGACGTTCGGTGGTTACGCAATGAAACCACCTTATTTTAACGCTTTCACTGCTAGTCGCAAAACAATATGGGGTCCCAACCCTGAAATAATGCGGCCTCTGTCATCGATCCGTTTAACTACCAACAATAGGGTGGTGGATAGAATAGCTCATCTAACGCCACAGAGCTCAAGAATTTTTCTGACTTCTGAGAGAAACTTCTTGAGCTCTTTGGCGCCTTATGGGCTATTCGATGACCGCCATGTTGTTGGTGGTTAAAGGGATCGATGGCAACAGCAGCACTTTTTCCGCGTTGTGCTGTATATTCTGTTGGTCCTTTATATTAATGTGAAAATGCTTGCATCTAGAGGGGTTAATTTAACAAAAGAGTTTTACCATCCGCTCAATCAGAAAGGTTAAAACTAGTACTTTTAGTCTCCAATATAACGTGAAGATATGTTACATTTTAAGGTATTCGAATGATCAAAAATACACAATTCTAATATGAAAATTTTATTTAATATGTTTCATTAAAACTACCCCAAATCCAAAAAACTGTTTTCTTGAAACAACGCAATATTTTGCGGATATAACTTCAATAGTCCGTTTTGCTTTAATTAAGACATTAGCTATTTTAATAAAATTCCAGTTTTGTTTATTTAGAGAAAAAAAAATTGCTTTACTTATTTAGTCAAATACATACTTACAAAACATTTTTGTTGAAGTTACTGCAACAGAGCACTTTAAATCTCTCCGAGGAAAAATAATTATATTAAAAAAAAATATTTCCGTAGCAATATGTATATACATATTCAGCGTTTCAACATAGCGTAAATAAATATTGGTAAATTATTTAAATTATTTACTTTACAGCAAGTGCTTAGGAATTTTTGTGCCACAGCTTCTTGATCTAAGATTTACAGCAATATAAAATTAGAATTACGATTGAAAAATGCAATTTTAAAATCGCAACGAAAAATAAAAGAAAAGAAAAACTCAGTTTGATAGTTAAAGTATGAAAATAAAATTTTCAGAAATTATTGCTTGTTTAGTGACACAATCCAAGCAATAAAAAAAAGAAAAGAAACGCAATTTTTTTACCTACTTTTCATCTTAAATCAATTTTTCAAGGCTTAACCGTTGCCATTTTGCTGTCCCATTAAAATCAGCTATCCGGGCAATTGCCCTAATATCCCGCCCTCTTAATGCGAGTTTGTGGTTACAGTTAATAAATTTGTGTAATGATAAATTACCCTATTAAGAATAAACTTAGTTATTTATTTTCTTGTTTTTACTTTGCTAATGTTTTATCAAGATTAGTGGAGTAGGTTTTAATTAAAATAATCCTTTTCGCCTGAAGTTAAAAATCCTCTTACGTTTTTAGTCAAGAAAGTCTGTTAGCATTTTTAACATTTTCCAACAATGTTGTAAAGTGTATAACTTCGATTTCCTTGCCTGTAAATCTGCTCTGTGGCGTCTGTACGTACTTTGTATGTCTGTATGAACGTATCCATGTACATACGTATGTAGTTTGCATAGCTCAAAAATTATTAGACGCAGAATGTTGAAATTTTGTATTTAAGACTGCTATAATATCTAGTTGAATACCTCCCTTTTATTTGCAATCGACTGGATGGATTATTTACAGGATTACCCAAAAGACTTTAAATGCATTAAGGTTTATGGATATTTTCAATTAAAAGCCTATTGTCTGCCATTGGTTGGGCCATGCCTAAAAATCTCTTCAACTATTGCCAATCTTGGTGATTTTTCGTGAAATACTGCCAAATTTGGCAGCAAAAACAAGTATCAAATTATACTCAGCTTGGTGATATCTCTTATATTTAGGGAGAAAAGTAGCCAAATCGTAATATATGTTGAAGTATAATATGTCAACTTCAAATGAAATAAATTTGATGTTGTTTCGTTAAGGCAAACCACACTAGGGCTATCTGCCAAAGGTAGATACGTCAGAATGTACTAATTTCAGTGTCTTATCCACTGGTCATAGGTCTACCTACATAATTTTTTGAAATTCATCAAAAACAAATGATTTAATATGCGTAGAAGGAAGTCATGTGGTATCCACATCAGTCCCTCCTCACCCCCCTCAGAACAAATATTTATAGAACTTTGAAAAACTGCCACTTGATACCAGTTAAATCTCGAGTACTACACCAACAATTTTGAAACTAAAATACATTACAGATTCGTTTGATGGACCACGCCTAAAATACTGACCACTGAGAAATATGCCCATTCCTGTGCAACCTCTGTCTCTCGGAAATTGGGTTACTTCTGCGATTAATCACTTCCAGGTCAGTATGAAACCAGCAAACAGTTACAGTTGTAACAAATACAAACCATGATTTTCACCCCCCCCCCTCCTTTCACTTCACATATCGAAACGCCAAATAAAGTTACCACATGAAAAAAAAAAAAAAAAAAAAAGGGCGAACGTATTCCCAATGTAGTAAATTAACAGTTAAATACTGTAGTTGTTTGTTGAAAACGAAATGAAAGCAATTAAGCCCGGTTTTGATTTATTTGGGACAAACCACGATTTTTTATGATGTGTTAAATAGGATGAATGAGGCTACGATTATCCTTTTTTAAGTGTGTGAATGGAGGACAGGGGGAATTTGAAAAACACTGAGTTTGTGTGATTTCGTTTTATTCCTTACCCACATCGTAGATTTTTAAAATTACATAGGCTAGGGAAAAGTTCCAGAAATTAAAATTAAATTTTTACTTAATTAATGATAATTAGTGTATATCGATCGATGTATTCCCATCATATTTTCCAGTTTTCAGAAGATACCGGAACTGATTAAAATAATTCTGACAACAACTTTACGAATAATCGATAATTTTTACGAGAAATTATTGTGAGCTAAAAGGCAAAAGATTTTCGTGTAATTGTGTCATACTTAAGTGTTTTTATTGAAATCAAATTTATTCTCCGTGAATTGAAACAAATGCTAGAGTTTTGTGTCTTCACGGCGTGAACACCAATTCTGTGAGGACACCGATCATTAAAGGGTTAACCCTTTTATCCAGGCAACACGCATAGGGTTCTCTGAACGTTAATAGACATTCAGAGAAGATTACTGAAAGTTTACAGACGTTCAGGGATCCTTGTTGTGTTGTCTGGGTAGGTACACGATTGTTTATTGTCACTTATTATCGCACATTTAATTTTTATGATTTCACCCTCCTAATGAAAATAGAATGCCTACAGTGAAAGAAGTTTTATTTTTACATTACCAACTATAGACACGTCCATACGAAAAAAAAAAGAATTTATCCACGTGAAAAGATGATAAAAATGACACATTTAATGCAAAACTTTATTTTATAAAAAGTTTTTCATTTGTGTTTTATTGCAGAGATGGAGTTACATTCAGAGTGCGCACCCCAAAATTTCTGATAACATTCATGAGAAACTATGGCAAATGAACGCATGACGTTTTCATAAAGTGCCAAAGGATAAATGGATATTTATTGATAAATCCTAAGCCTCGATTTTATGACCATTAACTACATAGTTATTAAACTGAAATACGTTTAAAAGTATTCTTATAAGTCATTAGTACCGACACATACTTATTTACGTATTTTTAATTACACCACAGTTATTTAGTTTAAATTAATTAGGTAACTTGAAAATTTTCTTTATAATCAGTTATTGTTCATCTTTTAAGAATAACAAATACTATTCATGACACACCGTATAGAACAGTATTAACTAAATCATCATCATATGCGCCTACAGATTGAGGCTGGGCTTCCTTTAAATGTGTTGTTGAATTGTAGGCTGCTTTTGTTCCAACTCGTTGAAAAACTGTTAGCTATAATTTCTTATGAAAATCAACACACCTGCACACGGTGGAATATAAATGTCACTTTTAAAATTTAAGATAATGTTTCTGTTTTCAAACTGTTTATGGCTGTGCTTCTAAACAGATTTACTTGACTAGTGCAGCTTTTACTTTTGCGTTCGGATGTGACTAGCGTTACTTTTGAAAAAGAAAAAAAAAATTGAAAACGGGTGCTTTCCTCTGTTATATATACTTTGATTAATCTTGTCTAAAAATAATTCTCTTGAAAATCTATTTATCCATTTCATTTAAATTATACTTTCACCACTAATTTGAGTCCAATATCTAAAACTAAGGCAGTAATAGGCCGTTTATCTTTCTCAAAAATCTGTAGCATGCGGTTTTCAAATAGCCAGATCCATCCTAAATGGTTAAATTGCCGATCATCTCTCTTAAAACAAGTGCAAACCAATTGTTTCCTCTTTTCTGGGACGCATAATCCCAGGTAACTGTGCTTAAAAATCTAACTGGCAAACCTAAATTAAATGTCTTAGTTTAAAATATGTCTTCTCTAGCATCTCCCATTCTATCTGTCGGTAGCGAATTTGCATTCTTTTCCGTTCCATCTTCTCTTTGAAGGTCACGGCTGCGAATAAACGGTGCGTTCGAATGAATCAGTGAAAACAATCCTTACACGAGGAAATAACGGTAAAAAGAAGAGTTTTGACCATGGCAATGTTATGCATGTGTTTGTGAGTCCCTGATTAGTAAAAGAAGTAGGCCAAGTTCACGCTCTCTCTTCCTCCTTCCTCATCTCACTTCAGTTCATTGACCTTCGGAAGCTTCCCTTCCGTGCTCCGGCAGACGATTTTTAACTCCTTTTGTTTTTATTCCCCAGGAGATGGAGTTGACAATATTTTTTTTTAATATAACTGTTACTGACAGATTTATTAAATGGGAATGTCGTGAGATGATGCATGCAGTTCGTTTTGTTTGTTGTTGAAGCGTTTCTGTCTTTAATTGGTTTGCATTTATTTTTAAACGCTGCTAAATTTATTCACGGTTGTCTGGGTCTATTATTTCGTACAGCAAATGCCAGTGGCGGAAACCGACATTTTTTTGGGAAGGCCTTATTAAAAAAAAAAGCATATTTGACCTGAGCAAAAGGAAGAATAAAGCAAAATAAGTGTAGTTACGCTAAAGCAATGAAAATTCTTTGAGAGCGGTGTTATATATATTTAATAAGCAAAACACTTATATCAAACTGCAAAAATGACTTACCTCTACAATTAAATCTCTTTGGCAATTGACTATTAGCAGCAAAAACTATAGGCCATACACTTGGTAAAGATTAAAAAACAGGAGGCATATTTAAAATAGGAATGGATGGAAATTTGTAATCACCGGGAATCAGGCTCCACACCCAGAAGATTATAAATAATTACAAGAATATCCGGATTTCAACAATGTAGCACAGCAAAAGCCCTATTATATCCACAATTTGATCCCAATCCCGCTATAGAAAAAATGTGGAACATCATTACGCAGGAGGTAACAAGAAGAAATGAATTATTGTTTCTAATTTCTGGAAGTGAAATACCCGGTATGCCAGTTCATGAGAGGGTAAAAATAATAGTAAGAGTTTTAAAGTGTTGCCAGATTAAGAAATGGAATAGTATTTGGCATATATAATAAGCCTAAAGGCATCTCAAGCAAAGTGTACGATGAAGCAAAAATTTTATCCGTAAGCAACGTCTTTTGAGGGAGCTGAAGCCCCTTAGCCTTTTCCTAGATCCATCAGATCAGGCGCGTAGCCAGGAAGATTTTTCGGGGGGGGGGGGATATGAACTTATATGTGTATAAATAGACGGGATTTCATCACTAATCCAAAAATTTCGGGGGGGGGGGATATATCCCGATACCCCCTCCCCCCCTGGCTACGCCCCTGCATCAGATAATGCTTATTCTAAATAAAAGTTTATAGTAGCATATTTGATAGGGAATATCATACTTAAGTTCAACTACCATGATAATGAAATTCGAAAATTATCATACGGCGTTTCTAAAGTTTAAAATTCCAATTCTTTTCTGTAACTGCACAAGTTAAGATACCTTCCACTTTTCTCTTCATGAAGAGAGGATATAGAAGATGTTTAGAAGTTTATTCTGGAGTCATATCCTTATATGACTCGAGAATGAAATTTCCTCATGAAAAATTATCTTTTTTTAATTATTTCCACGCAAAATTGGTGTTCAGTTCGCTAAAGAGCATTTTAAGGACTTCATTGTGCTTTTTCTATAAGTATTTCTTTTATATTCTCTTCTTATCTCCTGAAGTATTTTAATTTATCTTTACTTAATTATGCTTCTTCCACTCATTATAAAGTAGACTATCTAAAGAAGGTCCAAAAGTCTTGATATTCACCCTTTTAAGTATAAAGAAATTTCTTTTCGTTTCTTGTTCGGATTAGACTAACAAACTCAATTATAATCATTATTAAGTAAATAAATAAATAAATATATATATATATATTAATCCTTTAACAGGCAGCTCCACGAGAATCCTTTACTTTTTAGCACGTCATTTCCCGTTTAAAAAAAATTATCACGATTATTTTTAACAGCACTGACATCTGCTGAGAAATGGAAGAATGCGAGAACAGCTGGATCGATTGCCCAATGCTGAAGAAAAGGGCAGCCGTTGCCATCGCTCGACTTAACTACCAGCAAGATGCCGGACGATCGAAACGTTCATCGCGTGCCACAGATCAAAAGGGTCCCTAGATCTGTGGCACGCGATGAACGTTTCGATCGTCCGGCATCTTGCTGGTAGTTAAGTCGAGCGATGGCAACGGCTACCCTTTTTTCAGCATTGGGAAAGGGTTGCGCCTCAAAAGGTTAAATTATAAAACTATTACAGCCTGAAGCATTTTTTTAAGCTAAAGGGAATAACAAGAAATTACGAGATGATAAAAAAAATAACTAAAGTAATTTCAATTTTCTAAATTATAATTTACCCCAAAACATGTTTCTATGCTATTTATCTTCATTTACAGAACACTATCTGAATTCTTTCGGACCTTCGACAATTCTCTGAAAGTTTTAGATGAAACTCAACACTGCCAATATCATAGACGAATATGCAGATTTCAAGCAACCACTGGAACGGCTCTTGACAATCGGAAATCGTTTAAAACCTGTTCTGCGAATACCGCTTTTCGAAATTCAAGTATTTTTGACAAATGATCCATTCGACACGGAAATGAACAATAAAAATGTTAGTTGCCATCTAAGTTCAGTCCGCTCCGGGATTCACGGTTTTTTTTTTTTTTTTTTTTTTTTTTCCATTTACAAACTTGTTTAGTGACTATTGAAATTTTGATTTCAGCAGACTGTATGAGATTTTGTTGTTGCAGTGTAACAGTGTTATGTAATAATATTTTTAAAAAATGTTTAGTTTTGCGACTCCACGCTTAAAAATTTCGAACAACCCCTTCCTCATTTCCTTCATAAGTATACATAAAAATATTATGCTGTTTCTTATTTTCTGGTCTAATTTAAAATAAATATATGGATATTAATGCAAATGTATTCAGTTTAATTTTTTTTTCGCCCCCACAATGGTCGAGTGGAGAAGACACTGAACCTGGTAGATGGCTGACCCCTTCTCCGCCATTCTCTATTGTTTGTTTCAAACTTTGAAACTTTTTTATAAAAAAAATTACAAAAATAAAAATAAACAAATTCTTTTGTCAAATAAGTCTTTATTAATCTGTTATATATCCATCTGAAAAACGTATGAGGATTTTCCTTAAAGCCAGAAAATATGGCTTTAAGGAAAATTTCATGTATGTTCAATTTGGTACTTTTCTTAATCTGATTTTGTATAGGTTTCTAAACTATAATGTAGTGGAGACCATATTTTCTGTACGATAGTCTGCACTGCAAAACTGTTTGAGGTCTAAGCCCGAAAGTCTTCGGGGTCAATTTTTCGGTATATAAGTATACCGGCTGCATAGGCTTGCGACTCTTTTCAGATATTATCAACGAACCTTTTAGTTTTAAAAATATATAAATTGCAGCAAACAGAAATAAGTGTATGAAGCTGACTAGAATTGAAGTAAATCTTGAAGCTTTCGGTAGACATATTTGTTGTCACACGAAAAAAAAAATTTCACCAGAATTTTTTTTTAAGCAAATAAAACTTATTTTCGGGTAAAAAATTACGTTTTCTTATGTAGAACTTGTATTGATTCGTCGTGCATTTAGCCTTTTAGTGTGCAGTTTTGCATATATGCAAAGCTACATATCGATAAATCCTTTCAAGGATAAAAATAAACAAATTCAAGTCAATTTTCCTATGCCGGTTTCATTATAAAGTGCTGGGTTTTTTTAAATAAAAAATAGACTATGTAGTATATAATAAAAAATTATCATCTGCTGCATTCTTTAAATAAAAAAATAATCAGTTACTCACAAAATTAATATCGGAAATATCTCTCACACTTGAATACTTTCTTGAGTAGATGTACTAAATATTGATATTTCTAGAGAAATAGACGAATTACAGGGTTAAATAGTTTCATGATTATGAATAAGAACAGTTTGAACTTTATAACTAAAAGTAATTATTAAAATATATATCTTATTGAATATTTTTTAAAAAATCATCAAAAGACCAAAACCCTCTCCACAGCTACACGTATTAAGTGTTGGGTTCCTCCTGTAGGTGTCACAACAACCTATCCTTCGTACCAATTAATCCTCGTGTGCATAAAATGACCGCGGTTCCAAACCAAATCTCACGTCGGGAATCCAGGACTGTATGCAGCAGGTACGATATCGGTGGCTACGTTAACTCTGGGAACAATACGCACTCCTAATTATGATCCGAATCTAATCGCTCTCTCTCTCACCCTGTCTTGTCATCGAATTCGAATCGCAACGATCAATACAATCCACACACTCCTGGATTGAACTAATGAATCACGTTTATTCTCAGGGTGTGCACAGCTCAGCTGGAACTCATCATTGTTTTCTAATTATATATACATGGTGTTAGGCGCTTGTATCTGGTTATTTACTTAACGTTGAACAAATAGATAATGAATATGGGGAATCATCTCTTAGCATTCATGACTTTCGAAAAAGTCTCAAGGGAGAGTGGATAGAGGGACTGCTATATACGCATATTATCCAGTGGCGTTCGCAAGAGACGGCTGTTCGGGGGTCAGCCCCGAATTTGCATTTTGTAGTTGCGATCAGGGGGGGGGGGTCGTCCTATAGCTCCCCTGCCTCCCCCTTGGATCCGTCGCTGGTTATATTAAACATTCTGAGAGATTAAACAAGCCAGAGCCTGACTAAGCCAACATGGGGCCTAGGGCAGACATTTGTCATGGGGGCCCCCTTTACGACATACCTATTCAGTTTACAAAAATTAGAAAGCCTGGAACTACAGGCTTTCTAAGCTGGGAACTTAAGTTCCAGGCTTTCTACTCTTGTGGATGGTTGGAACTTTTGCACAGCAGGAAAAGGGGCAGACTTTTGGTACCTTCCAGCACGATTATACTGATCAGAAATTCACTATTTTTCTCAAAATGTTTTTAAAAAAAAATTTGATATAATTTAATAACCTTTTTTTAGAGAATTGCTGAAGTTTAAGCAGATATAGAGGGCATTTTTTCTAAAAACAACACATTTCTAGAAAATACAGTTAGAACATTCCTTAATTTGCAGTTCCTCCTTCGCCTGGGGGCCTGGGAAAGCTGCCCCGTCTGCTCTTGCCTTAGTTAGGCTATGTAACTGTTAGAGATAATCATTTTCAAAAATAAGCAGAATGAGAAAAGCCAGGAAATAAATGAATTACACGAAAAGAGGGCACTAATGTTAAGCATTTATTAAAAACTCAAACAAAATTAAAAACCTCACTTTCGAAACATGTTCCTTTTTTTTAAGTTCTATACATTTAGTATTCAGATTAAACTACGTCTATTTCTATCCAGCAGTTGTTTTCAATACCTAATTCTGTAGCATTTATTTCTTTTCAAAAATAATGATCTAGAAAGACTATTTCCTCAAGGATACTACTGTAGTATAGTAACCTTGAAAGAAGGAGAGAAGATGAAAGAGAAAAAAAAAACAATCAAGGTTACTATCGTAGTATTCCTGGTTGATTTTTCATTCACTTTCCTCATTTGCAAGTTGTAGTTCAGAACACGTGACTCTCGAAACAATCTGCTATTGGCTACTTCCTGGACTTCTTTTTTAATGTTTGCCTTTAGATTTCATGCCCTCATATTCATTATTATTACGGAGAAATTTAAAATAAATGCAGAAGTTGTTTAGATATTGCACTTTTTCTTCAAAGAGTGGCTACTTGAGATTATGTTAACCCTTTAAAGCGCAGTGTTCCCGCTCTGGGAACTCCAAACTCTGACGTTTTGACTGTTGCCAGTCACGAAGTATAGATTTGATTTCTATAAAAATAGTTGCGGGTGACACAGCTCCACGAGAATCCTTTACTTTTTAGCACGTCATTTCTCGCAAAAAATAGTCACGATTATTTTTAATAGCCCTGACATCTGCTGAAAAATGGAAGAATGCGAGAACAGCTGGATAGATTGCCCAAGGGTTAAGCTAACTTCAATATTCTGTCTGTAATGTCTAAATTAGTCATTTTTAGAAATCTGTTAATTTAGATACCCTGCAATGTTTTTTACTACTAAATTCTTTCAGCAGTATATCTCCTTTACGAATTAAAAATCGTAATGAAAGTTTATCAAGGTTTATGTATTAACCGTGATAAATTTTATTTTACTACAGCACATGCAGGATTTTTACCTAAAAAATTCTGCATGTCCGTTAATATTTTTTTCTTTCTTTATACTACTTTGTTATTTTAAATCATGCCATAAGCTCATGAATTTAGATTTTTTTTTTCGAAATTTTTTTTAAGTTTGAATCAAGCTTGCTATGTCAAGCTTGATTCAAGCTTGCTATGTAAAGCTTGATTCAAGCTTGCTATGTAAAGCTTGATTCAAGCTTGCTATGTAAAGCTTAATGCAAGTTGGACAAGTGTAAACTTGAACACTTGATTCAAGCTTGCATTAAGCTTACACGCTTGAAATTTTCAAGCTTAATTCAAGTTTATTGACTTGATAAATCAAGCTTACTACAAGTTTGATGCAAATTTGCTGTGCTGTCTGGGCTAGAGTAAATTTAACAGAAATGGGTAGAAAATGAAGATGAATATTTCAGCATTTTTCATGTTTGAAAGTCTGCGGAACAGAAAACTTAAGAAATTGGTTTTTAAGGTACACATTTTCTAATTATACGCATTAAAATATTTTGAAGCTTAAATATATGAAAAAATATTTTTCTCCCTCTGCCTGTATTGTTATTCAGTTCTTTTTTTTGGGGGGGTGGGGGTCAAAAATAGTTTAAAATGAAAAAAATCGAATTGTAAATATAGAATCGATATCGATTAATCCTTTTGAAGAATTTGATTGAGGAGTATGAAGTAAAACATGTCCAAGGACCCAAACCTCAAAGAAAAAAAAAAAAAAAAAAAAAAAAGAAGGAAACTATTTTTAAGCGAAAAGCTAATTCCGTTTAATTAACAGTTCAATTAACAATCTTCCTAATAGGTTTTATTGAGCACTAAAACCTTGTTAACTGAAATGTGTTTCAATTAAAACCAGGTTCCATAGAATAAAATTTGTGTTAGAAAAGGCTGAATAGGATCAAACAACGAAAAATATTTTTATTTACGACAAGTTTGTCCGTAATAAAATATATTTTTAAGACAGCTTTTTCTTACCTTAAAGTTAAGCTTTAACCGTTTATGAATTCCATTTACATTTGAAGATTAATTTTCTAGAAATAGATTAAAACCTACCTAAAACAGCACCTTTATTAAGTAGAAAACTTGTTTTCAACAATAAGTAAATAAATATTGTGAGTTACTGTGAAATTAAGGTTAATTTGTTGAGCACCTTTATTTAAGGAACACCTGGCTTTAGGTTATAAATTTCGCTTTCCCGTGCAAATTTCTTTGAGGTAGCGTGCATGAATTCTCAGCCCCCCTCCCCCCAATACTCCTCTTCCTCCATCACCACCGCTAACATGACTGACGTAAAAATGCCTGGTGGAAAATTTTCCGGGTTTTTTCCCATTCAATACGCTACAAAAGCCAGGTAATTTACCTTGAAGACCTCCCGGAAAGTACTTGTACTCTCATAAACCGAAGAGTGTTTAATTATGTTAAAATGTGTTACTTTCGAGTGATAAGTTACTTTTTTTTGCTATAAAACTGGCTTCATGTAAATAAAAATTGAGGATGTTTCATACACTTTTTCATTTATTTTAATTTCACTCATATGTGAAGCAATGGTAATTTAGTATTTAGTAAAAGAGTTGACGATGCATTCAAAAAATAATTTTGGTGTTATTAATATTCATAGAACGTTTTTTGTTTGATTTATTCATTTATTTATTACGAATGTGGTACTAATACTAAACAATCAAAACAGATGACACCCTGAACCGTGACGTGAACGCTTCTCTCTTCTCAAATTAATGATCTCACTGTAAATAGCAGCTCCTGAAAGAGAGAGAAAAAAAGTTCCTTTATATCAAGCTTCTTCATCATTAATTGCTTTATCCGTCTAAACTTGTCAAAGTTTAAAAACATGTTCTCTAAGTATCGAAAAGAACTTCACTAAGCTTCCAAGCGAGCGATTGCTTTCACGGAAGCATGCGGTGAGAACATGCGGTGTCATTGACCTTGAAACGAACTTAGCTGTTCTTCCGTCGTTTTTAGCTCGGCATTACGGTTTTATTATCTGCCAATAATTTGCTATTTTTTACTATTTATTTCTTAGTTATTATTGTCTTTAAAAACTCCCACTTTTTGGGTTTCGTTCGTTAAGGTTTTTACGGAGATAAATTCTTTGTTCCGTCGCATTATCGTTTGGATGCTGCAAGGCTGCGTTATCTCAATCGAGTTGAGATGTCATTGGCCTTTCACACTTTCTGAAATAAATTCTAGATTTTAAAATTGATTCAGATGTAAATGCATGTGTATTAAATGATAATAGGATTACTTATTTTGAATTTTTTAAAGTGATAATCAGATTTATGTGTTTCTGTCGTTATACACTCTCGCCGGAGGTCATTGACCTGTGGCAAGTTACTCTTGAAAAGAATCGAATGAATCGCACTGAACTTGAAAACTATGTACTCTTTAAAGTACCAAGTTAGTTTCGCTCGTGTTGGGCCCCAGCCCCATAACACGGTTATGAGCTCTAGGTAAGAAAAGGTATTTAAGGTTTGGCAATGTAATGTACCCCGCCCCCATCCGGAGGATTGTGAAAAATTGCTTCGCACGTTTTGTTAAATTATAAACATCTCCTCAGTGGAACGGGGATCTTTTATGAACAATTTTCAGAATTTGCTCTTTATTGCCAGAATATCTATTCTACTTTATAATAGAATTAGGAAATTGAACTTTTGTGAAACTAATCTGTGTGGACAGTGGTTATTTAAAATGACTTCAGCAAATTCCTTTATTTCAAACCAAACAAAATTAATATAGATAAGTAAGGTTTATAAAAAAGGACATTTTCGTTTAACTTATCGGTTTAGGTTATAAGAACAGTCATTAAAAATAAATAGTTTAGTGCGTTATTAGGTTTAACCTGTTCGTTCCCGTCTTAGTAAAAAGTAGGCAGCAATGAATTCTCTTTCGGTTTCCATCGTTGCCATCGGCAGAGGACCAATTGCTGCATGAGTTCTTAGGTCCTTTCATAAAAAGTGTCCTTTCATTATACGTGATTTCATAAAAAGATGTAAAACAAAAGAAACTATTTGACAATTTATATCGATTTAATGTAACAGCTAAATTAAAAAATATAAATATCTATCTTAAATATATTAAATAGATGAAATTATGACAATTATTATGAATAGATCAAATATAATATGCATTGTGGAACTAAATAGGGAATGTTTGCAAGAGAAAAATGTAAATAAACGCTTACTGAACCGACGGACTAACAAATTTTGTATTTTGTTGGTCAGTTATGTATTTCAGTGGTCTCGGACCACAGGACGACCGTTAATTTCGAGCTGTGCTTCTGTGTTTATAATGATATAAAACTTGCCCTCACTAAAAGAAGTGCAACTCAAAATTTGATTTTGTGTACCAGTTATGTCTAATTGAAGTGCGCCAATGCTGTAGGAAAAGTGTAGTTGATTGGAATAAAAGAAGTAGATAGTGCAGTACGAAACTAAAGAGACCATGAAACGTTTCAGTTTAAGATAAATTTCTGTTTGATGACGACAGTATTCTTATACATATAGGATGTCGTGTCTTAGCAATTGTGTACCAAAACCACAAGATTTTTTCGGACTACAAGGGGAGTATTTCCACGAAATCATTTTTTACGATTTACCTCTTCTGAAAGCTTACAAGTTAAAAGACATATATTGCATTATGCTTCTAATGAAAGGTTATTGGCATTCAAAACGAAATGTAACAAAACTTTTATTGAACAGTATTGCCGACGGACACACTTTCCCGCCAAGCGCTAGTGCCCTGAACCGAAATGTAATTTTATGAATTACAAAATATTTTGTTTAAATACTATGCTTCTATCCGTAAAAGACAGATTTTTTTGTGTATTGAGTGAAGGAAATATACGTAAAGCAGTGGTTATTAAATTTATTTTTACAATATTTCACCAAGGATTTTCAGATGCTATTTATTACATTAATATGATACACTGTTCTTCCCCTTCAAAATAAAAATCTTCATTCAATAGTGTTATAGCTTTAATTTCGATTAATTAAAAAATGAATAAAAATAACTGATTTAGATTTTTAAAATTTTTTCATTTCATTTAATGCTCCATTTATTCGTACAAAATTGTTTCTTTCGTTTATCTCTCTCTTTTTTTTTTTTTATGCACTAAAATTAAAATTGTTTGTATGCATGATATTGTGTGTTTTTGAATAACATGCATTTTAAAAAATGTATTCTAATTTGAATTTTCTCATTTTAATATTGCTGCAATGTTAGAAATTTCCGTAACGCTTATAAAAGGGGTGCCAGTTTGAAAGCTGTAGCCCCCTCACTGGCTTTCAGATTTTACTGAACACTTTTTAGTATACCGAGCATCCTTGTTTTTTGTACTGAAACGATTAGAATATGGATATAAGACCCCCCCTAGGCCCGGACTGGGAGGGAGGGGCCCGCCCGTCTCAAGAGAAGGGGGGGGCGGGTTATTGTGCATCCGATAAATAGAATGTGTTAACTTTCGGAGTATGGGGGAGGTATGGTGTTATTATTAATTAATTATGATTGATAATTAATGCATTAATAAAATATTGATGTATTAATTAATATGCGTCATTCATATTAATGAATCCCCTTTTCATTCGGCAACCCTCACTCAAAAAATTTTGAGAACTACATTTCAAATGAAGTGTTTTGAAGCCTTCTGGTGCGCAATTGCAGCTGCAAAAAAATTTTTAAACTTCATTCAAGTGCTATCAGTATAGCATATTTAAAAAAAAATTTCTTTCTTTTTTCTGTTTGGGGGCTCGCGCTCAGCAGGGAGGGCCCGCCGAGGGGGGGGGGCTACCCGTCTGCAGACAGTCGAACACACTGGCCAGTCCGGGCCTGGACCCCCCGCCCCCTTTAAAAAATACTAAAGCCTTCCACCTTCTCAAAGTACTCATTACGGGCGCCTGTGAGAACGTTTGTTTATAAATTTTGAAAAGCTTTGTACAATAAAGAGTTGCTTAAAAATTGATAATGTTATATCTATTTGCAATGACATTGCATTCTATTGTACAAAATTAACAATTTGTAATTTATGTGAAAAAATTATCTGTATGTGAAAAAAAAAGGGGGGGGGGATTATGATTGTTTGTTTATGCAATTATTTTTAATAACATTTTTAGATTAAAAAAAACTTTTCTATTTTTACATTGTTTATACAAAATCAACTTAATGTGAGCATTTCATGTCGACGGTTTAATTCGTTATTTATTATAACGTATCGTATTTTTATTTGCATCGGTAAATTAAGTTCTATAGAACAAAGTGTTTCTTCATACTGTTCACTGTTGAAAAATGAGAGAAATATTATTATTTTCAATTTAAAAAAGCTTCTGATAATTGTATTTAGCAAAGCTATTCTTGTATCTTATTTAGTTAATAGCTATGCTGCATTTACAGTGGCCGAAACACGGACTGATCTTGCCTATTTGCGGAAATTTACCGCGCTTCAGTCATCCGAATCAGAGAGAAAATGATACTTTATCCCAGAATGCATTGCGACGCACTCTCTGCTTTACTTGAGAAATTCTCCCTCTTCCGTCGTGGTAGCGTGGCCGAGTGGTCTAAGGCGCTGGTTTTAGGCACCAGTCTCTCTGAGGCGTGGGTTCGAATCCCACCGCTGCCAAAGGTCAACTTTTTGAAATTAAACTGCATTTTTGTCTGCTGTATGTAGGGCTAGGGAAATTATTTATGGCATTCTAGTGACATTCTTTGAGCGCTGAATGCGGATTATTTCAGTTAAATTTTATTTTGCAGTTGAACGTGTGTAAAATTAGCAAAATTAAATTTTTGAGCTTGTAATACCTGATGAAATGAATTTTTTAAGTTTGGAACAAATAAAACCAGTTGAGGTTGAATTTAAGTTTGGAAGAAATAAAACCTCGATGAAATTGAAAGTAGAAAATTATTGCATGAATGCTTCTTACTTTTTACACCCTTAATTTTTAATGTAATTTTTTGTTATCCTTTCCCTCCCCAGTCTTCCACTGATTTTAATTTTTGGTTTGTTGGTAACATACTTTTTGAATCATATTGTTACTAAATAATTTTAACATAGTAAATAATTCGTCAATGATGATGTGCTGTTGTTATATTTTAGTTATAATTTTTTAATAATAAACGTCAATGTGTATGTAATGTACGTCAAAATAGGCTTGAAATTTGATCGTATTTTATTGCAGTAAAATCTCTGTATTAGGCATCTTTATTTATCGAATTTCTACACATTACGAATATCTCTAAATATTGTTAATATCACCTTCCTCATAAAATAATGTGGAATGAACGTAGTCTCTATTTAATGATCTTTTGTATAAACGAACTTTTGTATAAGAACCCTGAATGTTTTACAAACTTCTATATAAAATTATCTTTAAACAGGTGAATTTTCTATTTAACGAACTAGCAGATTTTCTATTTAACGAACAAGCTGATTTTCTATTTAACGAACCTTTCTTGCTATCATTTTTTTTTTTTTTTTCAGAATATTTTAGGGTATTTCAAACTTGTTACTGTAATAATGCTACACTATCACAAAAGTTTCTTAGTAATTCTGTTGAATGTAAAATTACTGCAATAATGCTACAATATCACAAAAATTTCTTAGTAATTCAGTTGAATGTAAAATTACTGTAATAATGCTACAGTATCACAAAAATGCCTTTGTAATTTTAAATGAAAGCAAAAATAATATGTGTCGCGCTTTTTTTTTTTTTTTTTTTTTAAACTTAAATACATCATCATCGGTTCAAACGTATTTTAATTCATACAATCACGTTACATCAAATATAATTAATAAAGAACACTCAACCGAAAACTGGTGTTGAAAAAAATAATTGAAATTTTGTAAAATGTTGCACACAAAAAGTATTTATCTTCAGGATGTAGGTTTCGGGTGGAAATTGTTCACCGTTCATCAGCTGTAACAATGTTCTACCGACTAGAAACTAGAAGAGTGTGAGAACTTATAATTCTTGTAGTGGACAGGACTTTTTTACAGCTAATGAAGGGTGAAAATTTTTCACCCAAAGAGTACGGCCTGACGATAAGTACCTTTTATGCGTAATATTGTACAAAGTTTTAATTATTTCAAAAAATATACGTGTGTAATGATATTTAGTCTTCTTTTACTTTAATTTTTACTTTAAAAGATGTATGCGTGCACATTAATATAATTTAATTCTTCTTTTAATTTTCTGAACAAGGAATATTTTTGTAAATTTTTTTAACGTTTGCTCATAATAATTTGATAGATGTATATTACTGGCAAAGACTGAAAACTATAAGATACTGTCACACATCAAAAAGTCATTGGACTGTACAACATTGTTGTAATTCAAAACTTAAAAAGTCACAAGTTATAAAAATTAATGAAATGGAACTGAAATTTTGATGATATCCGTGACTGTCATCAGAAGTCACACACAGCAGATTATAAATATTATTAGCAAAATAGCAGGATTTCAGTAAAGTGGACTAGCAAAATCAGCTAAGATATACACTCAATAGTACTACTTTTACTTTTCGACGGGAAGTATGGTGCAGCTAAAGATGAGACAGAATTTGGAACAGATGAACATTACCGAAATGCATCCATTCACCTTTTATGTGTCGAACATCTTTATAGGTATACCTATAAAATAAATATAAATAAAATTAACGTATACACACCATTTTCAAATAGGAATATTGTATAGTCCAGAGCAATAACGTAAATAAATTTATCGCAATCGGTTCCTGTTAGCTTCAATTTAAGCACGGACATTGTACAGGCGAACAGGCAGACATACAAACAGGCAAACGCTTTTGAACTTTGTTGTTAAAACTATAAAGCATTTTAACATTTAAGAGAAATAAGGGCACCCGTTAGAAAATAAATAACGGTTGCATTGCAGGAGCCTTCAATTATCATGTACATCAGATATGGTGTTTTGATATTAAGGTAATTTTATGGTCTTCGTTATATTTATTTTATAATAATTAGCCTGAAAAGTTACATTTGCTGCATCACATATCGGCTAATCACTTTCAGAGAGTGTTTGCGTTACGGCAAGCCAACAGGGGGGGTCATCTGACTACAGGGGGTTGAGGTGCCTTCGTCGAAGGACTTTTTAAGGGGGTCCTAACGCGTATTCACGTTACATCTGAAGACCCAAACTCCAGATGGTTAGATCGACAGCCGCGCGGTAGGCCTGAACGTATTTTCAGAGAGGAGAGTGACCGAACACTGTATAATCATAAATGTAATACATTATTTTCATCTCGGAGAAAATGGACAAATGTTATTATGACAGTTGTTCAAACAGTGCAGTTCACATCCTGCTCTAGAAATTGAAGGTTAAACAGAAGTAAAACTAATTTTAAATTTATTTTATGCTTTAACAAATATAAATATATAATTTTTGGAAGTGCCTAGACTTTATTAAAATGGCTGTTATTTGTTTGCGAAAAGCTTGTGCTATCAATGGATTAAAGTAGGTCTGAATTCGTGAGACTAGACGAAGCATCCCAGTTGTATGAGAAACGTGACAGCGCTCTGGTTTCAGTTGCAGTTAGTCAAAATTTCTTCGTTCTCGGACGGTCTCGATCTTTCAGAAGCGATCTCGAACTCATCTTTAATTCAGATCTGCTTTGACATTTCTTAGAACTTCGCGTGAAATGATAGATTGTCCGATATCTCAGCATCCGGGTCTTCCGTGTCCGACCTTACTGTTTGTTTGTTTGTTCTCTGACCGTAGAAAACCGAAGAAATGTTTACAAACGCGGCCCATAAATGAGACCTGCGGGATTCCACTCTTACCAAATCATTATGATGTAATCTCCACATCTCGAATTCCCGATTGTCTCTTTATTCTGTGTGCCTTCACATAAACCTTTCA
Source organism: Cheiracanthium punctorium (assembly GCA_038373885.1). Taxonomy (NCBI): domain Eukaryota; kingdom Metazoa; phylum Arthropoda; class Arachnida; order Araneae; family Cheiracanthiidae; genus Cheiracanthium; species Cheiracanthium punctorium. The sequence continues at coordinate 97,720 of JAWZYV010011884.1, forward strand.
TTACAACTCAACTCAACAAAACTAGCTTTTTTTTTTCTTTCTTTCTTCAAACAACTATAATTCTATTCAAAAACAAATTGCATCACATCTTAGCATTATTAAGGTAAATGAGTCAAGTTGTCAAAGTCAGACGATGTTTTTATTATTTATTACGACCTACATACAGTTACTAGAAAGAGAGAGTGAAGAGAGAAAATTTTATTTTTTCATACCAAGTGAGAATTTTTTTTTCTTCTTTTGTTTCTGCCTGTACACCTTGGGGGTAAAAGGTGGAAGCAGAGCGAGTGCTCTAGTGGTGAAAATAAAAGTGAACGGTTTTTTTGGTGTCATTTACTATAAGTTGAATTCTAAGAACATTTATCGGGTAATTGCATGTGAATATTAGAAAGTATTATGGAAATGAGATTAAATTAGTTCTTGATATATAGGTTTTGATGCTGGTTGCGAGGGTAAGAGGGTAAAAAAAATCTCTTCGTGGGAATATTGTTTAAGATTTTATTAATTGGCAAATTAATCATGTTTATTGTCATGTTTTAGCCAAATATTCATGAATTAGTAGAGTTATTGGAAGTTGGCCGTATGTATTGCATGGAAAATTAACATACTGTAAGGAATCTTTTTTTTTTATTGTTAGATTTTCGTAAGTTACGACCTTTGAATTTTGGACTGAGCATTAACTTTACTAAAATTGCATAAAATTTTAGTAATAATTTTACTAACATTATTAATTATTTATGTTATGGAATTATTATGTTCCAGATTCGACTAACTGAAGTGAAATCCTTTGGGTTCGGACATTTAGAAATGACTCAGTTTATTTGTTAAGTGTTCGTGTGTGTGTGTGTGCATGTATAGGGGAGAAGAACTAATATCGACGTTTAATTCCCCTGAATTCTAATTCCTCCGAGTTTGAAAGAAAAAAAAAAGAGCTACAATTATGATCAAACTCTGTAGTGAAAGATATGATATTTTACTGAAGTATAGAAGTTTCCTCTATTTATTATGTGAACGAGTTCTTGAAATGCTTTCATACGTACCTTTAAGGCGTGTTATTAGATCCTATTCCACACCCTGCATCTTGGCTCTAAATCATAGCAATTACCCCTTATTGTGTAAGAGAACCAACCATTGTAGTATTTTATGAAGGAAGTTACAGGGTACGTGGAAAATTATCCCATGAGGCTCAATGATATTCATTGTATTTCTGTCTCGAACTTTGCACCTGTTCCTTAGAATTGTTATCATTTAAAAAAAGGTTCTTTTTAAAAATATATATATTATTTCTGCATTATTTTTTATTACTTATAGTACAATGATGTTGCTATCTTGTCTTTCGATACGGTGAAAAGCGATTGGTTGCGAGGTTTGATTCATCCTCCTTCAGTGGCGTATAAAAGTGTTCCTTTCGGAGGGGGGGGGGGAATCTAGTTATTTTTCTTTTTTCTTTCGTTTTTTTTTATGGGGTGGGAGGACATTATTTGGACGAACATTGTTTGAAAACTAAAAGATGTTTCGAATGTTTTTAAACTATCAGAGAAATTAGAAACTGAATTATTTTCACTGGACTCATTCAAAATCGTATAAAGTATCTTAACCACTTAACCAAATGATAATACGTCTTATTACGTCCTAAAGTTAGTTTATTTTAAATCTCAATTGTTACTGTGGCCAATATAAATGTTTTAAAATACAGTTTTTTAGTAAATGTATTATGTTTTCGCGAGGGGCACGGCCGCGGACATGGAAAATGTCTATAAAGCATATTCCCCATGACTTGGTATATAGCAAGTTTTTGCAATGTATATAGTGCGTATTTGTAAGGGTTTGTAATTTCATCTGAACTTGGAATTTTTTTTTAAACAATTGTTGGTCTTAAAACTAGAAAGACAAGAAAACTATAATTTCTGCTTACATCTAAATCTGATGAGTTTTGTATATTTTTTACAGTTAAAATTTATCTTGATAATAATAATATTAATATGAAATTAGCCTGAATTTGAGCAGTTCAGGCTAATTTATTATGTATGTTTTGTACATTTAACATTTATACGTTTTTCATAAATAATATTAATAATTTTTTCTAACATAGGTTTTTTGACCATTTAAAAAATGTTTTGTACGACAAAAACTACTTTTTCAGACATAAATATTTCATTACAGGGGATTCTACATAAATCCAAAAACTGCTTTTATTAAAAACTGAGAGTGATATTGTGTGGAACGAAAGACATTGTTCAATGAAATGTAAAAATATGTAGATGAATGACTCATCAAACCTTAAAAACATTTTGCATTTAGAATTTCTACACGCAGAAATAAAAATATAAAATTAAAACTTACCTCATAAATTGTCTGAGGTAAAATACTTTCGCGTTTCGAATTAAAAGTTTTTTAAGCAGTTGTTGCATGACCTAAAAAGCCATTTCTTTTTCTTTCTATGAATTCCAAATTAAGAAGAAAGTGTGTCTAGAACGTGATCTTCTAATTTTTTTTTTCTTTTTTCTTTCTCAGAGATAGCTGTATGTTCTTATTTCGTTGCATATATATTATTATTATTATTATTTAATGTGGTTACAGAATAAAATTTTTGATTATTCTTTTCACACTTGTTTAGAAATACTTTTTAATTAGGATCTTCGTTACATAATCGTTTGTAAAATATATTACAAAAATACATTTAAATAGAAATTTCCATAAACGCTAATTTGTGAATGTTAATTCGAAAGAAAAAATTGCCGATTTTCGATATATTGGTTTATTAATTAACTATTGGGGAAAAAATAAATGTATTAAAATGGGAAAAACAGGAATTTTAGTAGAACATCCATTTTTTTAAATTATTTATATAGTTTATTTTCTTTGTACTCTTACATAATTCCATTTCCGTCGTATTTAACCTGAAAATTAATTTTTTTAAATTATATCTATTTTAAGTATTTTTTAAAGCATTTTTAAATCATTCTTTTCTATCGTATTTGACCTGAAAAATGTTTACTGTGTAAGATTATATTATTTGTTACAAACATCGTTATGGGGAATGAGTTGATAAAATGCCTATTTAAAAACTATGCATAAAGTGCAAGTTCGGTGACTCCAAAAACTCAAATTCCGTAACAATATCTGGAGATATATGGGAGAAAAATCCACATTGATCTACATTTCTTAACCTTTTTTTTTTTTTAACTATAGCATTATAACACAATTAACTAGCACATGGCAACTAAATATAATTTATGAAGTCAGAACACAAAAAACGAGAATAGAAACAAAGCAACGGTACAAAAACTTTTCAGCTAGAAAGTCTTGAAAAATATAAATCAGTAAAATACACGCACACACACACTCATAAAAAAAGAAAGATTTTTTCCAAGTATTTTTTTAACACCGAATGTTCGAAAAATATAAAAGGAAGATACAGGAAAGAAACTCATTTAAAAAAGTAAGGAAGCAGTAAAAATTTTTTTACAAGATTCTGAATTCTGAAACTGGATTCTGTTGAAACCGTAAAAGATCACGCTGCGCCATAAAAATACTATAAAATGTTAAAAGTAAGCACTGAAAAAATGAGTAAACTAAACGATTGACATTTAGTTGTTCTAAAGTTTTATGATAGTTCTTGAGAAAGAAAATATAAATGCATTTAAGGTATAAAGTTCGAAAAGTCGGAAGTTTTATGTAGGACTTAAAATCTAATGTAATCACAACTTATTTTTTTTTTTAATGTTGATCCGCATGTGTACTTTTACTGCTAACTACGTCAAAACTTTTATAAAGAAATCCTGCGATATTTTGATTTGGTTGTAGTCAAACTCTTTATACTTAAATATACCGCATGTTCATACAGTTAAGTTCCCCTATTCAGACCCCTATGCAGCGAAAACTACTGGTCAGAATGTTGCCAAATTTTGAAGGAAATCTTAACTGGCCAAGGGAAAGAAATCTGCGTGCGGGGAAAAAAAAAAAAAAAAAAAGTTAAAAAAATTACCGTTAGGTGGTTTCTCACAACGTTTTAGTGATAATGAAACAGGCAAACAACCGTTCTCAAGCGAAGAAAATGAAGAGGTTGTGAAGCCAGCGAGGCACACAGAATTAATTTTCTCTACGTAGGGGTCCAGCCCATAAATCTGAGATACCAACCACCTGAAAAAGTGCAGACCATTTTTTTTTTCTCCTGACCAGTGACCACCTCTCATAGACTCCCTGCATTTTAATATACACCCTCTTAAAAAAGCATTCAAGTAAAAGTGAAATTCCTATGTTTGTTTCGTACATTAAAAACTATTTATAATAAAATATGAATCAAGTTATGTATAATTATATTTTTTCATATTCCTGTTGAATTGTGCGTTTTTCAAAAACTAATTGATTGTGATGTTAAATAAGAAATTTCTCATATAGCCGAATACCTTTTTGAAAGAGTGTACTTGCGTGTTTTTGAATTATGTTTAAGTAAGTCTTATAACGTATTAAAATATCAAAAACTACATGATGATTTAACGTAGCAAAGTTGATTAGGGTGGGTTCCCCTTGGATCCCTTCCCTTGTGAGCTCGATTTTTTGAAGCAGATGTTCTATACCTCTGGAGAGAATTCGCATATTGGCAACTACAGCATCGTAAAACGCCACCTAGTTGTGAATTTTTTAACTAATATTTTTCTACACAAATCTCAACCGCGGTCACATTAAGGTTTCTAGAAATTTTGGCATCATTTGAACCAGTAGTTTTCGATGTACTCCGCTCTGAATATGGGAACTTCAGTTATGAATAACCTGTATATATATGTATAAATATATTATTATTATTATTATTATTATTATTTTAATTACTCTTTGGATTGAAAATATCCCACTGGAAAATTGGTTCTAATGCAAGGTTTTTCAAACGATGGAGCACTGTGAAAACCTTAGAAATCTTGACGGAACAACTTGTGTAAATCCGAGTATAGTTTTAAGCCTCGCCACGGGTAAGTCACTGAACATGGTAGATGGCTGAAATATGGAGGTCCAGCGTTCTGGCTTTTTGCAAGGCTGTCGATCTAGTGGTCGGGAGCTTTGGGCTGCTTTCTCCAGGTGTAACGGTAGAACCCCTGAAAAAATCCTCCGCTCAAGGCACACCCTCCTAGGCAGGTACCCCTCGTGTAGGTTTGCCTTATACGTAATACGTTAACCCTTTAACGCGCAGTGTTCCCGATCTGGAAACACCCAACTCTGGCGTTTTGACTGTTGCCAGTCAGGAAGAATAGATTTGATTTATATAAAAATAGTTGTTTGTGACATAGCTCCACGAGAATCCTTTACATTTTAGCACGTCATTTCCCGTAAAAAAATTGTCACGATTATTTTTAACAGCACTTACATGTGCTGAAAAATGGAAGAATGCGAGAACAGCAGGATAGATTGCCCAATGCTGGAAAAAGGGCAGCCGTTGCCGTCGCTCGACTTAACTACCCGCAAGATGGCGGGCGATCGAAACGTTCATCCCGTGCCACAGATCTAGAGACCCTTTTTTGACGGACCCCAGCTGGCTGTGCCTCAAAGGGTTAAGTGTAGCGAAATCGAAGCTAAGGCAACAAGACAATTTTTAGCAAATCGCTTGTTAGCTTCGATGAAGCAGAGAAACCCTGGTCTGCATAGATAAAATTTAAATGAAAACCAGCTGTTCTTTTTCTTTTTTTAGCCATTGGAAATTTATTTATACTTCGACATCTCTTCTCTTTTCCGTCTGAGAAATTGGCTTTTAACGAGGGATGTCCTTTCACTTTTGTTCTATTTATTACAATCCCTAGCCGTAACCCGTTACGAACATCATCATCATATAAATCTCATCTTCCAAGGTCCACCTACACCCTGTCCGATAATCCTTATTATCTTCCGAAGAAACACCGCAAACAATATGTATCTCTTCAAGCATGGTTAAAGAGCCCCTTTTAAAGTGTCAGACGGAACAAAGGGGGACAGTTCTATCAATTCCGGGGTTTTATAAAATCGTTTTGGCTCTCGTTTGTTTATTCTGTTTGTTGTGGCAGCATTGTTCCGCTCTAAAGTTTATATACTTATTACTTTTTGCCATTGACTGCGTGTATGTGTCTATATCATGACACTGTCGTTTTCATCCCATTGTGATAGGGAGAGAGCTGGAATAATTTTTTCTTTCTTTCTTTTTTTTTTTTTTTTTTTTTTTTTTTCAATGGTGGCAGTGATATTCAAGGTCGTAAGGAAGTGACGTCAACCGGGAGCAATGACCTCTTGAGGATGGTTGCTATCCTGGGCCGCTTCTGTTGTGGATTTCTTTACAGGTTTAATGATGGAATGTTGATACAATGTGGCATTTCATGATTTATATATTTCTGTTGTTTTATTTTAAAACTTAGTTTTTTTTTCTCTCCCTGTTTCTTCTTGTGTGTTTTTCCAAATTTTTCTCGGGTATATTTTGGAATAAAACTCTGATTTTCCCGAATGAGCCAACCTTTAAAAATTGAAATCCCCAAACAAAGATAGAAAATAGAGCTGTAATTCTAAGAAACAAACTCTGCTTCAGTCTCATATTAAAATGAACTAATGCCCCACAGATGCAAAAATATTCAGGATGACTCTTCATAAGCTGCAGTACATACTGTAATAAACGAAGAATCCGTGGCTTTTATGAAACTTTCAGAAGAAAATCTTGGAATTGCAGAGGTGGCACATTTTGCAATCGATTCTAAGAATTCTTTCTAAAAATTTTGTAACTGATGCAGATTTATCGTTTATTACAATGTATAGTAAAGTTGTGGCAAGACACTCTCAAAATTTTTAATATGTTTTAATGCACCAAAATAGCCTGATTTTGACGAACTACAGTTCAATGAACTGAAGATAATTCAAAGATATTCCTCAATACTGAGTATTGTTAGACTAAAAACATGACTTGTTTCGTAAGTTTATCTTCAAGTAACGAAATTCCACACTAGCCACAAAAATGTAACCATGATTTTTATCATTGGCAACAATGGTTGCAACAACAAGCACGGGAATACAGGATATGTCATATGATAACCTGCTTCGTGTCAACCATTTTGCTATGTGACATTTGTCAGAAAACTAACATTAATTTTCCTGTCATCGTTGCCATACCAGTAATAAAAATAATAATAAAAAAAAAACTTTGAAGTATTTCTTAGTCACAGAGTTCGTTCACCCTTCAGATTCATGTCCCTCTCCCTCTTTCTTATCTCCTCGTTTATTAGCGAGGGAGAAAGTCGCCCCCTGAAGTATTTCGGAGGCCCTAGATTAGGGCGCCCCGTGGCTATGTTTTAGTGCTCACTTGCGCAATCAGGGAGGCAGTGCATGCACTTGTAAAAGTGGGCGATTCATCCTGATTGCATAGAAGGGGGCCCCGGTCCCTTGCCGGATTTATTAACTCTGATAGCTCTCCGAAGGGCGTACCTTTAGAAGAAAAAAAAAATGACTTATGTAATGGGAATTTTGAAATAAGTCATTTGTTAGAATGTTATTTTCTTTGACGTTGAGCTTTTTTCTTTCTATGTAAAAAAATGTATATTCCTTGGGGGCGAGTGAACGTCCTGTAATACGTGGGCACAGGTTAAGGTGGTGTTAGTGACGGAATTGCTCGGAAATGTTCTTTGGATTTTGGAAGCAGGTAGCTTAAAAGTTTACTGCTGAAGTTTGTTATACAATGAATATAGCGAGAAGAAAAAAAATGCTTGTTGTTGTATTTTCATTTCATTTGTTGCAATTAGTTAAATCAAACGAAGATATTGTAAGCCTACACGGACATGTAGATAGCCTTTACAGTATTTTTGTAGGGTAATTTTCGTTAGAGGTGGCCATAGTTATTTTAAAGTGAAGCAAAATAAAAAATGCTTGTTATGTACTAGGCTTGTTATAGTTATCCATAAACAGTCTTTTGAAGATCAAGTCTTTTAATCGAGGAAGAAATTTTAAATACATTAAAAAAAAAAAAAAAAAAAAAAAAGCGATTGGCCATTTTATTCGCACATTAGGGCAAGTTGGCCGTAGCAGAACAGGACAAAGATGACTAACGATTGATTTGCCTTTTTCTATCATTACTACTTGCTTAAAGGTTTTTTTTTTTTTTTCGTGTGTATGTATACATACAATTGCATATTGAATGAGCAATTAAACTTCAATATTAAATCATTTTCATAAAAGTTTCTTTTTCCAAAGTAAGTATTTTTAAGTAAGTGTTTACTTCGACTCTTTTCATTAAATGACATGGCAGTCTATGCACTCTTTTAAACATTCTTGAAACAATGTCAGTTTTTTTAAATTTAATTAAAAAAAAATTGAAACCAATTATAACCTGCCTTTCTCTTGGTTTTATTAAATTTGTGCTTTACCGTTTTTCAATTTAAATTAAAGTATGAGTGTTTACTGTAGCGACAAATGTAGAATTAGGTAATATTAAATAAGGATAGTGGGAAAGAGATAGTTAAAATATAAGTGACATCTGCCTAATCGCAGACAAGTGACGCTCTAGATTAATTGCCTGAACTTAGACACATTTGTCCCCTAGTTCAAAGGTCGCCTACCAAGGCCGTACCCAGGGTGGGGAGAACAGGGGATCCAGTCCCCCCCGAAATTTAAAATTTTATAATAATGAAGCCATTTTGTGAAAAATTTAGTCTTTTTCACCTCTTGGTCCCCCCCCCCCCCGAATTTTTTTTCTGGGTACGGTCCTGTACGCCTACAAGACAACTTGCACAAAAAAACGCGTCCAAACTCATTTAAAGTTACAGAAAAAAAACCAACAATAACAATATGAAACGATTTTTAAAAATCAAATAAAAGATTAGAGAAAATAAAAACGAAATTTATTAATTAAATTTATAAATTAAAACAAACAAATTTATGAAATAATGATATGGGCACATATTTCTCACAAACAGCTTGAATTATGAAAACCAAAATGAAGCTTTTTTTTTTTTTTTTTTTTTTTAACTAAACCATCCAGATCTCATTTCAGTGAACATGTTTATTAAAAATACAAATGTAACATGAAAAAACCACTAAATATGCACCGAGAAAAAGAATATATTAAAGAATATAAAAAGAATTAAAATAATGCATGCATTAAAAAGTAAACATCGGATCATGTGTGCAACCCGAAGACAAATGGCCTGATATCCCAAGCCATTATTATTATTACTATCTACGATTCAATCTATTTTTTAAAAGAGAAAATTAAAAACTACTCAGGTACATTTTAAATGAAGTTTTTCTTTTTGGTGTATCTACGGTTGAAAACACCGAGAAAGACTCAGAAATACTTTTCCTCCTCGCGAAAAAGTTGGCCTTGGGAAAGGGCGATGGCCGACCTTGAGAACGCCGCTGATGGGCTGCAGTTAACGTAATAGCGCGTCACTTTTTTTTTTTTTTGCATCAAATTGAAACCATCCTCCCTTTTTATCCCCCCTGGAATGGCGTAGAAAAAAGGGGGAGGAAAGGAAATGGAACGACGGCAGACGATTTACTTCATTCAGCTTGCTTATTTGATATATGTATTCCAGGTTGTGTGAGGGCAGAGTGTGTTTTATATATTGAAAATAATAGACGCTTTTTCCTCTCCCTTGCATACTGTAATTATTAAATTGAATAGGTATTGCAGTGACTGGTTACTAAAATACCTGTTCGATTAGTTCGATGTTAGTTAAAATGAGTAATTGGGAGCAACTATGGCTTAACTAATTAAAATAATGAATTTTTACAATAATTTTAATGTACACTACTGGTCAAAAGTATTGCAAGTTTCTGAAATCTAACCCTTTTCAAGATTAAGCCCCCTTTCCCCCGTCAAAATTAAAAATCAATATAATTGATATTTTTTAATGTCAACATGTTAAATTAATTACTTCAAAGACAAGATAGCATTAAGTTAAAGAACAAAAATAATTATTTAATTTATTGAAAAACAGCATAAAAAATATATAGGTTATTATAGAAATCTTAACCTATTTTGGCTCGCCGGAATAAAATTAAATAAAGAATTAATTTCAAGTTATTCTGAAAAAAAAGATAATAGATAAATGCAATTGAACTAAAGATCATTTATTTTGTTGCTGAGCTGCCTTGACTTTGATCACAACAGCCAATCTTTTAGATATGGAATCCACAATGTTTTGCAACACTTCCTTCGGTGTTTCATGATGCCAACTTAAATTATTGGTTCCTGAAGCTCTCATTTTGTTTTTCGGCGATTTCCAGATGTATTCTTTCCAATTGTACTACATAAATTCTCAAAAATATTTAATCTGGACAAATTTCCTGTCCATTTTTTTTCTGGACTGATGAGCGATGGGCTTACAGCGATGGTTAGATTTCTTAAACTTGCAATACTTTTGGCCAGTAGTGTAGCTGAAAAAATTTAATTTTACTTTCGAGTAAAGAGAAATTGATAAATATTAGACATATGAATTAGTTTTATTCAGAATTCTTTATTATCCGTGTTATTGTTATTAATTAAATACAGCCGAATTTGCCACAAAAATTTATTCTAATTAGCAGGATATTCCATTATCTGAGATCACTTTGTCTAATTACTACGGTTTGGTATATTGAAAATTTATTACAATGACAGGATATTCCTTTAACCAATAGTCCACAAAGCGGGTTCGACTGCAGTTGTATTTTAAATCTCAAGCACTTTATGGATGGGTATAGTCAGTAGTGCCGAGCCAAGGGGTAAGCCGATATCTGGATTCTTTTCTTGGTTCCCCAGTTTTAGCCTACCTAAACGAAAGATTATAAAGTGTACAAGAAGTTACATTTAATATTTTTTAATAGAAGGGGAGTACGTAATTTATATCGTATTTTCTTTATACTCTTTTGCTTCTCTCTTTTGCTAGGCAGTTTTCATAGTATAAAGTTTAGATGTTTTAAGAGAAAATGTAGTCTTCGTACTACTTTCAAAACTTAAAGTTGAAAAACAATTTATGAGAAACGTATTTTAACCATTAAAATATATTGGAGTGTTGTTTTTGAAATGGGAGATCAGTCAACAAGTTGTATGCAGAGCCTGATTATCACACGGGCATGCGGGGCAATAGCCCGGGGTCCCTGAAATATAAGGGCCCCCAAATCTCCTTATTTATTGTTATCTTGATTTATTACATATTCATAAATACTGCAATAATAAAATTTTTGCAACTCAATTTCCTTTGTAATATCTATAGCATATTTTTTGACAATAAATTGACTTGAATTATGAGAGGATGAGAGAATTATTGAGAGGTTTATTTACTGTTTTCCTAATTCAATGGTCTTTAAGACTCATGGATCAATAAACAAGAAGTTAGGAGTTTTTGGAGCGTATGGTATGGCCATATATATATGCTTATTACAAAATATCCATTAGCTAACACTTTTTATTTCATCATGAAGGAAAGAAAATTTCTAATTTTTTGGTGTATGAAGCACCTAATAATACAAACGGGCTAAAAAAAATATTAAAATCACTTTTAAATACATAGCCCTGTTCTAAATAAGTATAAATAAATAGGTAATTTTTAATTCAATTTTAGTATTCTTTAAAAATGTTTTATTTTTACGTCGGGAAAATGCAACAGCAAACAAAAATAAGTTAAAATACTTGTGACAGTATAGGAGCCCCAAAATAGCCTCTTGCCCGGGGCCCCGCCTCCTATGATCAGGCTCTGGTTGTATGTCTCAGCGTTTTTGCTAGTACTCAAACACACATGAGAAGCTAGCACTCAAAGCATACACGGGAATGGTCTTTTTACCCTGATCAAATTTAAGGCACTTCGAATCTACACTAATATAAGGAATGTGATCGTGATAATGTAATCTGATATAAACAATTTTTTTTCATTAGACATCTACTGTAACGTTTTTGATCAAAAGAAATTAAAAAATAAACAATTCTTTCCGTTAAAAAAAAAGTGTGTCAGAAATTATACAAAATAATCAACCTTATTTTATCCCGTTTTGTGAGAATCATCCGTTAGTTTGGACGGCAGTCGTAACAGTAGCTTCTACATGGGCGGCGTCTAGCTGTTCGGATCGTCCATTCTTATGATAAAATTTGACTGACGGTAAAGTACAATTGTAATTTTACCAGGCGCGTAACCAGGAAAATTTTTCGGGGGGGGATATGCGCCTGGAAAATATTTCAGGGGGGGATATGAACTTATATGTGTATAAATAGACGGAATTTCATCACTAATCCAAACATTTCGGGGGGGGGGGATATATCCCGATATCCCCCCCCTGGCTACGCCCCTGAATTTTACTATAAATATTTTGTTAAATATTAATATATATATATATATATATATATATATATATATATTAAAAAAAATTCAATTCAATCAAAAACATTGTCCAGCTGTTCGTAGCGTCCATTCTTATGATAAAATTTGACTGACAGTAAAGTACACTTGTAATTTTAATGTAAATATTTTGTTAAATATTAATATTTTTCTATTAAATATATATGTATTTAAAAGAATTCAATTCAATCAAAAACCTTACAAATTTTTTTATTTGCTTTACAGTAAATTTTAGTTATTACTCGTTAAAGTATATAATCTACAAAATAAATATAATTTTTAAAATTCAAATTAAAATTTCAAAATTTATATGAAATTTTAAAATATTTTGACAGTTTACTATTTTGAGGCATGTACACAAAAGGTGCACATGCGGTCAAAAATATCACTTTTGTGTAGACAACGGGGGTGGATAACCAGACCCAATAAACACACTCCTTACATACGTCCATTGTTTCGAAGCACTATTTCAACAGTTTTCCACCGATTTATACAAACGGAACATCTTCAAATTTCTCTGCAACCACTGCTTTAAAAAATTATTTTAAACCTTTAACGCGCAGTGTTACCGCTCTGGGAACACCAAACTCTGACGTTTTGACTGTTGCCAGTCACGAAGAATAGATTTGATTTCTATAAAAATAGTTGCGGGTGACATAGCTCCACGAGAATCCTTTACTTTTTAGCACGTCATTTCCCGTAAAAAAATGGTCACGATTATTTTTAACAGCACTGACATCTGCTGAAAAATGGAAGAATGCGAGAACAGCTGGATAGATTGTCCAATGCTGAAAAGATGGCGGACGATCGAAACGCTCATCGCGTGCCACAGATCTAGAGACCCCTTTTTTGACGCAGCTGGCTGTGTCCGGCACAGCCAGCTGCGTCAAAAAAGGGCACGCGATGAGCGTTTCGATCGTCCGCCATCTTGCTGGTAGTTAAGTCGAGCGATGGCAACGGCTGCCCTTTTTTCAGCATTGGGAAAGGGTTGCGCCTCAAACGGTTAAAAATTTATTTTAAATAAGTCGTGTCCAGCGTTACGCCATCCCCACTCGATGATTAAATTCGCTTCATTACGAACGGAGTCGAACTACATAACTCTGCACGACCAAGCATTTATTTCTGGCGAAGTGCAATTCTTCACACTCCCTTCCTGATGTAGTGAGCGTGAATTAGAGGAAAACAAGGTCGGGAGACCTGGCCACACCTTTCCGCCCGTTCATTTGCATATCTTCGCAGCTCTGCTAGACAAGAAAAGTTTATAAGCGCCGCACGCCCAGCGCTGTTGAAAGTGTCGTGAATAACTTCAGGGGGCGTTAAGGCATTTAATTTAATAAATTACTCCATTAAAGCCGCTGGAATTTTTGAATGGATTTTCGTAGGCGAGAATATTGGGTTTGAAAGAGAGAGATTTTAGTTATACATATGCATGCATAACTTCATGAATTTCACTTTCAGGCATTGTGTCAAGGTTGTAGTGGAATCGAAATTTTGCAATGTTGACCTTAATTTTTAATTGATGAGCGTCAAAGCAAACGAGTTTCATATGGTATGGAAGAATGCTAAACATTGATTAATATTGAAAAGAGTTTATAAATTTGGTTTGTCTGTCTGTCCGTGCTTCAGGATTCAGATTCAAATGTTATTTATGGGTGTAAAATGTATACGTGTTTTTGCTATTGACTGTAGCATTTACCCAACTAAAAATACAGTAGACCCCAATAACACAGCAAAAGGTTGTTGGAAGAAAACTAGAAATCCTGACTGTGTACCACCCACAGTCTACTGGTCGCAGGGCAAACAATGCAAAGATTAACAATGTACCGGCTTTCTCCGCGCACAACTCGTGAAACAGTTTTTAGCGTCAAAGCACATCTGTTGCTTGACATCTACCCTATACGCCTGATTTAGAACTTATTGACTTTTTTGTTTTAGAAAATTCACTGTGCTATCAAGACTATCCACTGAAAATAATTTACTACATAAGACTGATTTACTCAAAATTAATAAGACTGATTTACTTAAAATTAATAAGACTAATTTACATAAGACATATACTGAAAATAATTTACATAAGACTCTTTGTAAAAGAAAAAAAAATGTCCATCCGAGTGCTTTTTAGATGATCGATAACTATAATTATTAACTTCATTAATCACCTCATTAATTTACGGATATTAAAAGTATTGTTTCATACGTAACGAGCTGTTTAATTGATTCCAGCATTTCAAACCTGCCTATCCTCAATCTCAAACAGTGTAATGACTCTGAATACCAAACAAAAACAATCGTTTTGATTTGCCACAATGGCAACACGTTCACGCTGGATGATTATGAATCTCCAGGCACTCCACTTCCAGATGATAACTGTCATCCATCACGTTCGCTTCCCTTTAAATGCCACATCCAAACGAGGCTCCAGGCGGAAGAACCTCGTGTAATTCCAGTGGCTCTCTACTGAATATGTAGCCACGTTTGATGGATGTGTTATCTTCGCGCGTAATCTGCCGAGAAAGGCATCGCATTTTTTTTTTTTTTTTTTTTTTTTTTTTGAATGCGCTACTACTATCCTGTTGTAGTAATTTCATTAAGAGGTTATGATTAGCGCAATCAGTCAAGTGCTTCCTATGATTATGGAGTGAAATTTGTAGTGTTAGTTTCTTAATCCTTTAACGCGCAGTGTTCCCACTCTGGGAACACCGAACTCTGACGTTTTGACTGTTGCCAGTCACGAAGAATAGATTTGATTTCTATAGAAATAGTTGCGGGTGACAGAGTTCCGCGAGAATCCTTTACTTTTTAGCACGTCATTTTCCGTCAAAAAATTGTCACGATTATTTTTAACGGCACTGACATCTGCTGAAAAAAGGAAGAATGCGAGAACAGCCGGATCGATTGCCCAATGCTGAAAAAAGGGCAGCCGTTGCCATCGCTCGACTTAACTACCAGAAAGATGGCGGACGATCGAAACGTTCATCGCTTGCCACAGATCTAGAAACCCTTTTTGGGCGACAGCTGGCTGTGCGGCACACCATTTGGGCAATCACTGAAATTATTTTGGTTGCCCACAAATGAAGTTTCTTGTCCATAAATTTTAGCTACACAAACATTTTTAAGAACTTGCGGCCGTTACTATGAAAATAAGTTGTCCAACGTTTATTCATAAAATTGCCATTATTAGGAAATGTGAATAGAAATAGATGTTTCAGAATGAAAATAGGAACAGGAGACTGCATTTTCAAGCTAAGGAATAAAAATAGGAATAGTTGTTTTTCTTGTTTGCCCGACGGGCAACTGAATTTTTTGTTTTACTCGCCCATTTAAAAGTCTGATTGTCCCGGGCAAGGGGGCAGCTGCAAATTTCGACCCCTGTACAGTACATAGAAATAACATATTGATTTCGTTGAATCGATGCATATTTAGGGAAGTTAGAGCACAGACGGACAGACACATTAATCAGAAATCATAAACATTTGTTGGGGGGGGGGGGAAACTTGTATGCCACATAGAATATTTCGTTTGCGATTAATCGGTATTTCTTTTAATTAAAAAATTGTATTATTTCAACAATAAATTGTATTAAACTGCACATTGGGCATATGCTAAAATTCTTATAATAATTCAGAAAACCATGATACGAGTATGGGAATATTCCGCTAGTAAAAAGGGCGAATTTGCTATCATTGGAATGTAGTTTTTCAAGAGTATGCATTATAATGAAGAAAATTGACCTCAAATTCAAAATGCACTTTTACTTGGTTTCCAGAATTGCTGATTATGAAATCCCTCTACCTACCTATTCTAATTGGCCCCAAAATATCTCTATAAAAGCAAAACATAAAAAAATAAACTAAAAAAAAAAGCCTAGTGCAAATCTAGTTTTTCAGACACTCAAACTCAAATTCGTAACACGTTTTATTGGTTTACTAATAATAATTGTCAAAACCTCATGTAAATTTCAAGCTGCAGATCATGGTTTTTCTTTAAGAGGACAAATATTTGCGTTTGTTAAAAATCTAGTTTTTTTTGTACGATAGAATGTATTACCTAATTTAAATTATAAACATTTACCGAATAAGTTTATAATGAAGCATTTAATTATGTTTCAGACTTTTGTTCTTTTTAACTCTTGTCTCTTGCAAAACTGCATGCCAAACCAAAATGGGATCAGAACGACAGGACACACCTACAACAAATTTGCATAATTTTTGCAAAACGATGAAGCAATTACTCCTATTTGCTTTTTCTTCTGAAGAGAAAGTGAAAATAATAATAGTAATAATAATGATAATAATGCACCGAGAATATGTAATCACTACACCTATTTACGGGGGCAGGTATGAAAAATAAATATGAAGCATGGTCAAGGGAAAAAAAAGTGTAATAATTTGGTCTTATGGTGAATTTAATCTAAAGAGATTAGGTATGCACGAAAATGGCCGATTTAGAAAAAGGTTTTTTTGATTTCTTATATATTTTTTTATATTTTTATATTAGATTATATGTATATAACTCAGTGCAGCATGGATAATGTGTTCATGTTTAAACATTCATGTTGTTCGTTATGGTTAAATATTTTATTATGCGGTTATATGCGTAATTCTCACAAAACTGGACAAAATAAGATTGATGATTTTGCATAATTTCTGTCACACTTTTATAATGGAAAGACTTTTTCTTTTTATTTCTTTAGATCGAAAATCATATATTTGATGTCTAATGAAAATATTTTTTTGTCTTTGGTATTCTTTACTTTAGTATTTTCTGTAGCCCTGGTGTGACAGAAATGATGTACGTGGTACGGGAATGACAGGGACAGGGATTGAAATGACAAAAACATCTTTTACGGTTCTAAAAATACAAAATGAAATCATGTATGCCCAATAAATTATGTTTTTTATAAAAATACTTTTTCAGCTTCATGGAAGACTAGTAAAACTTGAAAAAATAATTAAAAAAATTCACGAAAACTAGCAGTGACTAGTTTTGTCCTGTTTTGCGAGAATCACCCATATATGGATTTGTTAAAAGAAACGGTTGAAATATACGCCAAACTTTATTCGTTTTCAAAATTAATGTAAGTTGTGTGATACGTCAAAAGTTTTACTATGATTTTCTTTCGCATAATTCCGTAAAAGAAATAAGAAGAAGAACAAAATATTTCTGTTGGTCTCTTCTGTTGAAACTATTTCAAGATATATTAGCGCTGGATTACTTATCGTTTATTTAGTTGTAAGATGCCGTTGAAAAAATTATGAATATTAAAAGACATTTTAAATTCAATATACACGAAATATTTATTACCACATTATATTGTGTTTTAATTAATGTTATCGTAACAATAAACCTTTTATATTTTTAAAATTCATAAAATCTTGTGTTTCCACTACATAAATAAAACAATTAAAAGAGCATGCTCATGTCTAAGAATAAAAGTAATCCACATGCCATGTAAAATTTTCAGTTTAAGTATTCAAATCCTTCATGGTCCAGGAAAAGAAAATAGTTTATTTATTCTAATTTCGTGAAAAGTGTGAGTGTTCATCTCAAGGAGCTATTTAGAATTGCACAGACTGCGAATCTACTCTGAATTGGCGTATATTTTGTGTCAGAATTCATCAGTCTCAGGTAATTTTTAATTTATGACGTCATGTTCTTGAAAGACAATAGCCAGGGTGGGTGAGGGGATCATGGATGTTTGATGCCCCACCCCCTGAAATTTTAGACAATGCACTAGTAGTATTTTTAGTCGAGTTAATTCTGGAGATCAGTTAAAGGTTTAAAAAACTTTTGTGCTACATATCCATCTCCCCAACTTTTTTTTTAGGTTTTGGCCTTCTGTTCTTGAACACCTCAAAAGAAATCCAGTTAATAAACTCAATTCCCTTAGTTCACCTACGTTAGGTTTTCTTACGAAGAAATTTTTGAAACCTGCAACGACGTTAAAAAAGTTTTTTTCCTTTTCATAAACCGATATGGAGGAACGTAATTCTACGTTGGAAAAAAAAAAAAAAAAAAAAACATTGAAAGAATGAGTTCGCCGATGGTTGAATATTCACTTTTTCCCGCTGCAAATTCTCATTCGGACGTGCCCAAAATTATCGGCTCAGAATTACTATAATGCCCGACCGAGAAAATTCAACCCCTGGTCAATCAATTACCGACCCGCGGCTATCACTTGTCCATTATCTTGGTCAGTAGGCCAGATCTATACTTGCACGTGACGCAATGTAATCATCCATTGATGAGAATCTCCCCCCTTTCTCTTCCTATGCTAGAAAAATAACATTAAAAAAAAATTTTTTTTTTGAAGAGGTTTTTGCGGTGTTGATAAATGGTTTCCCGGAGAGTTTATAGTCTTTGCCTTTTAAAGTCTGCAGTTACATTGATATCTTTTAAAGAAATAGCTTCCGGCGAAAGGGCTTAACTGGGTTACAAAATGATTAAAAGTTGTACGCTTTTTGAAGAGTTGAGAAGTTTGTTCTTTTTATTAAGTGGAAGAAGGCTTCCAAATAAATTTTTTACCCTTAATAGTATCGCTGCAGAGAAATTTGTCAGTGAATTTTTTTATTTAAAAAAAAAAAAAAAGAGACTTGATAACAGGAAACGTTTGTTGAAGTAATTTCTTTAATAACTTTGTGAGAGTGGAAAAACTGTTTTTAATTAAAAAATAGCCCTTTTTCCCTGCAGAGAACAAAGGGGAAAAAAAACAAGAATAGTAATAATAAAAGGGCGAAATAACGAATTTTGTAAAAGCTACCTATTAGTTAAACAAAAATTTTTAATAAATACTATTTTATTAACTGTTCCAACTAAACATATTTCCAGCATATTTTTATAGAGAGAATGGAAGTTTTACGTGAATGATACTTTGATGATACTTTTACGATGAATTTACTTTTATAGAAGTTTTATGTGAATGACAATTTCTCTTTCTCTTCCTTTTATTCTTATTATTCCTTTTTTTTACTATTATTCATATTAATTTTCTTTAAACGACTTTTTTTTTCAAAAATTAGTTTTCACAGCAGTGACATTCTCAATGCCTATCAATCTTCAAAAACACTGGAACAGGGAAGCCGAGGTATAATTTTATAAATAAGAAAACTGGACAGAGATGTGATACTACAGGAGTCATGTGATAACTTTACTTGACCCTGATCTTTATTTTCTTAAGATCAGGAACCTTTCTTTCAACTTAACCCTTATCTTTATTTTCCTACGAGAAGCTCCGTGAGAAAATAAAGATCAGGGTTTGCACCCGGATTTTTAATGACCCAGCACATCTCTACTTGAAGATTCGTAGTTAGAATAAGGAAAAGATATTATAGTTTTCATTCTATGGCAGATACAATGATGATATACCTTCTGTGTTTAGTGTTTTCCTTCCGTGCATTATTTCAGTCAAACCTCGATATCTCTACACCCGTCACGGCAGTGTTCCAAAGTCCCAATTTTGCGCAAATGAAGATTTTGTGCCTGTAACAGCGGCAACCCCCCTTATGATACTTTTTCCTAGTTCCGAGATAGTCTGGATAACGAGGCCGCACTATATTGGAATTCCACTTCTGGAAACCAGCTTCTGTTCAGAATCAGAAAATAGATAGATAACCAACATAGCTGCCAACTGTTCCGATTTTAACGGAACATTTCCCACCACTAATTTTTACTCACTTACTTAAGCTTAAAATAAGTCAATTTTTAATTAAAAATAAAACTGTTCAAAAATAGTGGTGGAAAATGTTTCGATAAAATGGAAACGGCTGGCAGCTATGAAATATTGACCCTCCTTTAAAAAAAAATTTGTTTATACTACTGAATTAATTCAGTTTTAATTTATATCAAGTAGTAAATTAATTGACTATACGTGAATATTTAGTAACCATAAAACTGGAAATCAGCGAACATAATTTTGTGTACCATGCAAATGTACCATGCAATAATCTGAAGTCTTCACAATTTTTACCCGTTTTTTTCCAATTTGTATATGGAAGGGGAAGGGGAACACGGGCTTCAATGGATTCATAATATTTGCATGTTCCTAAAAATTTGCAAAGAATTATAGAAAGTAATCATTTTCAAATGTTAACTGCTAATTTATCTGCCCTACATCTATCAACGAATAGCTTATAAAATGCTTTAGATTCGTGTTAATCTAAGAAATGCACCAAAAAAGCTTCAGTTAATATGTATATATGTAGCGGCAATGTATGAAGAGCCGATAGCTATAAAATAACTAGGTATTTTACAGAATGCCTGGCGTTTTTAGTCAAAGAATGAAATGTATTAGAAATATTATATACTTTACCTAGACATTGTATGCAATATCTAGATATTCTGTAGAATGACAAATGCTTTTTAAGTTGAAAAAAAGAAGGTCATGATAAAGCTATTATTTGAAAGGCGTTCATTTAACAAAAATTCAAGTGTTATTTTGAAATAAATAATGAAAGACTACCACCAATAAATAAATAAATAAATAAATAAACTTTTATTTTTCAAAAGTAAAATTGTACAAAACAAAATTTGAGTCTTTCTTATTTAAGAAAGTTAAACAAAATATTAACCTTCTTGTTGCAGTAGAAAAGAAAAGAATTTTATTTTGAAACTCACCTAATTTGTTTACTAATAAAAAGTAAACCAGGTTATTAAGTACTTTGCCTATGCATTCTATAGAATTCCAAATGACAAACAAGCAATGTGTGAAATGTTTAATCGCTTCATACATTGCAGGTCAGTTTTCGGAATTCTATTGAATGCCTAGGTATTCCATAATTGCCAGATACAAACTTTGCCAGCAACATATGTATTTCTATCTTCTAAAACCGTTTTGGTCTGCATATTAGATTTCACTTGATCTAGTTAAAACCAACCGCACACCGCAGTCCTTGTTAGCGCCGAGTAAAAATATCTCCAGGCAATCTTGAAATCTACTTTCCGTAATTGAACGGAAAATATTCTATCATTGTCTATGTACAGATCAGCCAATAATATGTCTGCAA
Source organism: Cheiracanthium punctorium (assembly GCA_038373885.1). Lineage (NCBI taxonomy): Eukaryota > Metazoa > Arthropoda > Arachnida > Araneae > Cheiracanthiidae > Cheiracanthium > Cheiracanthium punctorium. Next base: position 119,030 of record JAWZYV010011884.1, read on the forward strand.
ATTAAATAAATAATTACTGAAGAAGTGAAAAAAAAGGGAATAAAGAACACAATTTTCTGTTTTCAGGTTATACCCACCTAGTTTCGCCGTGAACTAGATAATGAGTTACGGGGGAAAATGATACAGCAAAAATAAAATGAAATAAAATAACTTTCACTTTCACTTTTTTTTTTCTTTTTGACGTTACGTAAACTTGATTTAGGATCGCGAAGAAAAATGATTTAATGTGAGCACTGAAAATGAGGACTTTTGCAATAAGTAGGTTTGTTTCAGGTTACTTCGGCGTGTTTAATTGATGTTAATTAATTTCTGGAAAAAGAAGTATTCGTTAAAAAAAACTTTGCTGTCAAAAAAAGTGTTATTTCTTGGATCATGAAATAGCTCTTAAGAAAAGATTGACAGCTCCTTTATTTTATGATCAATGCATTTCTCCCTCCCTTCCCCCTTCAAGGGAATATGTTGAGAATAATGCTTTTTATCAACAGTTCTGTTAATGACGGACAAATCTTGGTTAAATACGAATCAGTGCTTTGTGTGGACTAAAATCGCGACGATCGTATTTGCATATAGGAAGTACCTTGATCGGGGAAATTTCTAATTCAAGTTCCCAGGTAATCGTTAATCATCCATGATCAACAAATTCAAGACGATTGACCAGGAAAAAAAAAAAAGAAGAAGAGTCGCTACTTTTCTTTGGAAAAAATAAACTTGGTAGGGAATTCGCTCCTCTAAATCAGTGGTTCCCAACTCAACTTAACCCGCGGATTACTTTTCTACCACTTAAAAAAAGGGGGGGGGGTGAGTATGAAATAATAATTAAAAAAAACTTTTTGCTCAAAGTGTAATGATAAAATGAAAAATTCAAAAGAGCACAGAAAATGTTGTTTCTACTCACTCAGAGATATGCTAATAATATTTAATTAAATCTTTCTACAGATACTAATAGCCGAAGCCAAAAGCTTGGCTCAGATGCTACAATACTTCGTTGGATTATATTTAATATTGTATCTGCCCCTATTTTCAAAACTTTGCAAAAATTATGAAACTTTTTTTTTTCTTGAAAGGACGATTTTCTTAAAATGACCGCAGACAATTACGCTTCTTGCCTTTTTACCATGTAACAAAGCCTTTTTTTAATATGTTATGTTGAAAAAAAGAAAAGAAAAGTTTTTAATGTACATTTATTTTAATGAAATATATTTTTATTTTCCAGATCCAAATTTCACAGCTGCGGATTCTAATAGCGGGTCAACTGGGAAATCATTCGTACCTTGCAAAGTTTGCGGAGACAAAGCATCTGGATACCATTACGGGGTTACTTCATGTGAGGGGTGTAAAGTAAGTTTATTATTATTATTTTAACCCTTTGACGCGCGATGGTTGTGCCGTTAAAAATCACCACCGCGCTTTCACTGCTAGTCACAAAAAATATGGCTAAATGGTAGTTTAATGGATCGATGGCAACGGTTGTACTTTTCCAGCTTTGACCAGTCTATCCAGTTGGTCTTCTAGATTGATGTGAAAATGCTTGACTTCAAAAGGTTAAATTAAAGAAAAATATCGTGATTGTTTTTTAAGAAACCTATTACACTTAGAAACTGCAAGTAAAGTACTTACTTTTATATAAATTTTTCTAATAAAAGCCTAATTCCTAATCTATGTTTTAGTAGTAAATAATTGATACAGCCTATAAACAAAGACTATCAAGAAGCGTTTAAAGATAAATGATGCCCTACAAGTTTATTTTAGGTACGTGAATTTTGAATTAAACAATAATTATTCAAATTCTACACTGAAAATTTCACCAACATTCAAATATTTTTCTGTGTAATGGCAAATAAAAACAAAATCTGTTTGTCAGTATGCAGAATTTTCACATGCGTTAAATTTTTTTTAATTCAAAACTTAAGCAGAACGATTAATTAAAGCCAATATAATTATTTATATCACATGTGATATAGTGAGACTGAAGAGGGGGTACCAATTGGGTATCGTCGGTAATAAGTGGTTACATGTATGGTTGTAGTACCTTTTATTCAGCTAAAAAAATATCAGAAATGTACATAATTACTAAGGGTACAAATCTCTATTGTAGCCCGATGTCGGTCAGTTTTATGTCAGTCGGTCAGCCCGATGTCGCTCTTTTTAGTACTTTCTAACATAATTGAAAATTACTAATGATTTCTGTGATCTGTCAGTCGGTCCATGCTCGAATTGCTGTAGGGGGGATACCCAAAAGATACCAATACATTAACCCTTTGATGCGCAACCATTTCAAAATGTCGAAGAAGTGCAGCAGTTGCCATCGGACGATTTAACTAGCAGAAAGATGGGGGTCGATCGAATCGCCCAATGCGTACCACAGAAATAAAGAACATTTTTGACACAGCCAGCTGTGCGGCGGCGTACAGCCAGCCGTGTAAAAATGTTTCGATTGATCCCCATCTTTCTGGTAGTTCAATCTCGCGATGGCAACGACTGCACTTTTTCGACATTGGGCCGTCTATCTGGATATCCTCCTTGAGTATTTAATTCAAATGAAATGTATTCTTAGTGAATCAAAACAGCTGAAATGTCACAGTTGTGTCCTCCCAGCGCGTTAACCCTTTAACGCGCAGTGCTCCCGCTCTGGGAAACCAAACTCTGACGTTTTGACTGTTGCCAGTCACCAAGAATAGATTTGATTTCTATAAAAATAGTTTCGGGTGACATAGCTCCACGAGAATCCTTTACTTTTTAGCACGTAATTTCCCGTAAAAAAATTATCACGGTTATTTTTAACAGCACTGGCATCTGCTGAAAAATGGAAGAATGCGAGAACAGCTCGATAGATTGCCCAATGCTAAAAAAGGGCAGCCGTTGCCATCGCTCGACTTAACTACCAGCAAGATGGCGGACGATCGAAACGTTTATCGCGTGCCACAGATCTAGAGACCCTTTTATTTGACGACAGCTGGCTGTGCGGCACAGATTAAACAAAATGTTTTGATGTCTTCTTTGTGCTAATCTGTTCGTTCCCACGAACAGATTAGCACAAAACAAAACAACAGCGATTCCCTTTTTAGTGTACATCGTTGCTTCCGAACGTTTCTCTTTGAATGCCCCGCAGCGGCCCTAGTAATTAAACGAGATCGCATGTACTGGGCTGCCAAAGTCGCGCTGGATGGTCAGAAAATGTGGAATCACTACTGTCGTGTCTTTGAAACGATGGGGTCGAACAAGTTAATCGTACTTTAACAAGACATGTACAGATAAAATGTGTGGAAACTCCTTTATAATAAATAGTTTATACATTTTTTGTATCATTAATAGCGTACTACTTTATAAGTATGTGTCTAGTTACGCCCTTGTTTCTTCAGTAGAACCGATGCACTTAATTTATTTACGACTACAGATAAAATAACGGTCACGATTTTTGATTGACAGCCGAAAAATCGAGCTGGCTGTTGCAAGGCACAGTTCAAATTTTCTAGAAAAGACAGGAAAAAAAAAAAAAATAATTTGAAGGAAACGTGTTAGCAACTTACATCAATCTACTTCATTGGTAGAAAAAAAAAAAAATCTACAAACGCAGGCTTTTTGTTTTGCTACTTAAAAAAAAAAAAAATTCCCAAACCAGTGAGACGAAAGTATCAGCTCAACTTTTCTCCGAGTTGAATTTTTCATGTAGCAGAAACAACTCAACTCTCCTCTCTGCCAGGTTTTATTGCCTGCAACTGGAGACAGACGATTGATATCGTGCGGTTCTAGCAAGTAACAAGCTTGCAACACGCTAGGTTTTTACATCATGTTGAAGCGATGCACCTATCGTGTAGTGAAATATTTTTCTCACCGGCCGGTGTACATCTATTTATTTTATTATTACTTTTTTTTTTTCTTCGCTTTGGGGTTAAAACAATTCTTTTGTTTTCCTGTCTCCATTTTATTGATTCTTTTCTTTTTCTTTTTTTTTTCAAAGGTTTACTTTTAATAGAGGCTTTAGGCAATTATATTTTATTTTGTCAAAAGTGTTAAAGGGAGTCATAATTCAGTGTTTCCTATTATTTCTTTAACATACACTTTTTTTTTTTCTTTTTGATTGCTTGCTCAATTTTTTGAACTGGCTTTGCGTAACAAGCTGTAAAGCACTTCAATATAATTAATTAGAAGCATTATAGTATTTGACATTTTTATACATAATTATTATTATTAACACTTGCGTTTCAAATCTCTTGAAAGCAGCTGATGTCAACTGAGGTAATACCGTATAATATTTCGTTCCAGAAATTAGAAATCTACAGACTGCATTTATAAAACCTGATTAATATTCTCTTTATGTTAATTATATTCCTCATTAAAAGAACAAAAAAAAAATTTAAGTGATCTGTTCCGTTGAACTATTGCAGTATATATTAACGTAGTATTATTTACTGTGTTATTAATTGTAAGGTGCACGTTAAAAAAATTAAGAATATTACAAACATTTTTAGTTTAAAATACACGAAATATTTATTAGCACGGTATGTTGTGCTTTAATCCGTGTTGTCGTAACGATAAACCATTTCTATTTTTAAATTCATAATCTTGTGTTGCCACATTACATAACTAAAAATAAAAAATAAATGGAAGATCATGCTCGAGTCAAATAAATAAATAAATAAAAATAAAAACAATTCATGTGATATGTGAATTTCCATTTTAAATATTTAAAACTACTATAGTTCGGCATAAAAGAAAACAGTTTATTTATTTTCGTTTCCTGTAAAAATGTCAAAGTGTCATCTCAGGAGATTATTTAGTATCGCTCAAATTGCAAATCTACTTCATTTGGCGCATATTTAGTGTCAGAATTTATCAGTCTCACGAAAATTTTAATTCATGACCACGAAGAAGAATTCATGACCTCTTAGAAAGTTGGATAATGCTGTTGTTGCAAACAGATGGCGCTACGCACACTGGGTAACTGCGCATCTCCTGCTTCTGCGCATCCAGGTTGTTTATATTTCCATCGAGGCGAAGTAAATGGAGATCGTTGAATTAGCGGAACTTCAAAAAAAAAAAAAAAAATGAAATACATAGACTTATGAACGTGATATATAATAATTTCTGGCTTCAGGCGTGTTTTAATTACCCAATTGTCTTAGAATACTATTTCGTAATTAATATAGGCAATAGTTTCGAAGCGAAGTGATATTATGTATGTAATGTCGTGTTATTATTTTGCTCAAAAGCTGTATTTTAAGAAATAGCAATAAATTTAGAAGAATGTTGTATGTGTGAATGCAATATTTAAAAAGTGTTTATTTATAATGACGATCACACTCAAACAAGCAGTATTTACATTTATTTCATGCTGTGACAAATTTTAACACAGCTTTAAATTGCCGCTGAAAAACTCATGTTAAAATGTTAAATTCATGTTACATTAAGAACTCGCACCATTTTCTAATGTAAATATATACCGCGGCAGACGAAAACTTCTTTTCTGTGAGCCACGATATACACACTCGTTCACAAATATAAACTCAATATTTTAATAATCTTAAGATAGAACATTTTTTTCTTTTTTTATTCATTTGTTACTAAGGCAACCATGTAAGCAAAAGCGAAAGAAATATTTTAAATTTAGTGCTCGCGTTAATAATCTCGTTCACATGCTAGGTCGGAAAATTAAAAACAAGTAAAATTAGTTATCAATCAGCACGGGAAATGCTTTATTCTTTTGCCGCTAGGATCGCTGCACGTCACTAGATTTCCAATGTTTACATAATTGAAACTTATTTGGGGTACCAAAAGTTTAACATTACAGCTATGGCGAGTGTCCACTCCTATAGTATATCTCCGTGTTCATGACATTAAGTTTTGGAATATCGTAATTGAAATCCAGGTTAGTTCAGTTAGTTCATCCTGGTCAGTTTTTTAACGGAGTAATAATGTAACTTAATACGACGTTGAAAAAAAAAATTCTTTTCGTAGAACTGTTATGGTTAGACGTAATCCTACGTTAAAATTAACCTAATGAGCTGCATTTGTACATTCTTCCGCATGTTCTCCAGATGATGGCTTTGCTTAGCATTCTTAAGAACCCCTGATCGTTCCATTTAAAACACTTTCAAAATGCTTTAAAAAATAGTCTGCCGGTGTATAATACACAGTTAGTAAAATAATTATTCTTAGTCTGGCTAGCTCTAAATTATTATATCGCACTTATTAACTCAAAAAAAAAAAAATTACGTTGGATCTTAAATGTAATATTTTATAGATATTGTTCGAAGTACAACGTGATATACTTGCCGAAAAGATTAAATTACGGGTAATAACGCTATATTTTCTTAAAACATCAACTAATCAATCTGACATTTAATTAGCCCGGCGTAGAGTTCCATCCTTATTTATATTTAAGAGTTAAACACTTTTAGTAATTTTTAATTTTAATTCTAGGAATTTTGCTTCGAGCATGCAATTTTTATTTATAATAGTGTCCAGCAAGTTTAATTATTTTAGAAATAACTTTGTCAGATCAAACACATTTTGGTGTTTTCCGATTAAAAAAGCGATCAGTGCTTATTAACTTTATAAGCACTATAACCTCGATATCTCGAAGTTGAAGGGGCATCGAAAAAAAGTTCGAGATATCGAATTTTCAAGATTACAAGGTAAAATAAAAGGGTAATAAGATTGTAAAGAGAAATACATTTATTCGAAATATAAAAATTTTCCAGCTATCAAAGTTCGAAACATCGAGATTACACACTGTACAAAGATTTTCTTTCTTCCAATGCACCTGATCTTTCTTATCTTTTTGCACAGAACGTAACATTATTCATTGAGCCATAAAAAGAATTTTTCGCCAAATAAGGTAACCCGACAACGAAACGTACTGGTAGTGCTTTTCGGAGTGAAACCATCTGCTAATCCACATTCTCTCTTACGAAAGCTTTACGTACGAGGGACTCTTTTATTTTTCCACTTTATTCCATCTCTCCCCCCCCCCTCCTTCCCCTTTCAGCCCTGAGTTTGTAGTTATGCCCAACAACGTTGCGTGTTGTGGTTACAATAGCCAGAAAGAGAGAAGATTCTTCCACGATGACCCTTTTTTTATTTTTTCTCCTCTAGGTTTTTCGTTTGTTTCGTGGCTTGACCCATTTATGCCCTGCTTTTTTTTTTTTTTTTTTTAACTATATGGTTACATTGTACACAAACGCATTACCTGTTAGGAGAGAAAATCGAAAGGGGTATTTGCGAAAATGCAGATGCGTCAGGTCACTGGCGTAGCCAGGGAGGGGCCCACCGGGCCCGTGCCCCCCCCCGAAATTTTTTCAGTTGTTATATATATATTGCAATTTGTAAAAATGGATCGTCTCATAATCCTTGTTGTGTGATATTTGTCTAATCTTCCTGATAAACGTTTTCTAGATCCTTTCACATTGAGAACGAATTAAAAAACAAGTCAATAAAAAGGTTAAAAAGTGCCTTTAATCACTAACGCGAGGTGACTTTCGACACGCCTACACAACAGAAAATATACATCTGGGCAATAGCCTACTCCCGGGATACTAAAAATTTCCCCCTCCCTATAACCTCAGTTCGTTACCGTTATACCCTGTGAAGTATGTATCCCCAAGTGCTATCAGCTTTCATGGCCACCTGTGGTATTTTTAAAGTATGGTGTATACAAAAATATTACTTCCTACTAACGATAAAATTTCAAGGAGGGGCACATGCTGGCACTTTCCCCTACATTCCCAAGGTCCAGACGCTCGTGTTTTTGACTAGTGTGTTGCTCTGTCCAGTTGGTGGGTTCGAATAGAGATTATGGCCTCAAGAAAGTGCCCGTTGAGTAGAAGTATAGGAGGAATTTTTAATAAAATTCCAGAAATTATACATAGTTTGCCTGCTAACAATGAAGACTCAAATCTACAGGAAACGGAAAAAGCCATAGATGAACAGATATTTGCAGAAAACTTCAGAAAGCACATCAAGAAAAGAAACTAAAGTAAATACTCAATATTTCATTGTGTGTTTTTAAATGATAATATAAACGATGACATAATACATACGACATAATATCTTCTTAAGTATGTTGAAAAATTTGTATTATCATATTTTCATTAATATGTATAATTTAAGAAATGTTTCCTTTATACCCACCCTTTCAATTGACAAGAGGGTAAATCTGTAATTCATTTTTCTGTTCTAAAGTTTTATAAAACTTTATAAATACCATTTTATATGGCTCTGGTAAAATATAAATGAATATTTGAAATATCTAGGGATGCACTTGATATCCGGCTGATTTATCAATAACCGAAATATCATCGAATATCCGAATCACAATCACCGGATATCCGGCTCACGACTAAATAAGGTCTATCAACAGTCCACTAAGTCTGTATTTTTTAAATAAAAATTACTCTCAGTAATGTTTTCTTCTTAATATTTTTACTACTCACAGTTTAAAAAAAAAATTAAATATTCCTAAGTGCTTTCCTTTGTCATTTAAAACCGCAACCTATGAGAACAGCAGTTTTGCTTTGAAATTAATCTGAAAAATCGGGGCTTAATACCGTTATTTTCTGATTCTAAAATAAGACATTAAGTTGTTCATTAAAATGTGACTTTCTATTAAATATATTTTTCTTCTAAGTTAAGCAATTAAACAGACCTATTTTCATTTTTTTGTTTTTTAAACTGTACGTTAAAACTTCGTACTTATGTAGGGTGCCGAAGCCCGAGCCCGAAATTTCAGCTAATAGGTATATAAAAGTCAATGACTTCATTGGTAGAATATCAAAAAATTTGCCGTTTGTGCAAATTAAAGACAAATATAACAGCGAATTATTAATGCACTACATAATTCGTTATATTAAAGTTTATCAAATAATATTAATTAGTTTATTTCCCCCATGAATCACTTTTTAAAATCCGTTTACAAGGAATGCGTCAATAAAAGAGAAATTTCTCACAAGCACTCTCAGCCCGAGCCCAAACCAGGCTCGGGTTGAGTCCATCTCATCTCTCATCTCTAGTGCCCAACCCCTGACTTATGGCTCACCAACTAGCGATGAATGCAACCCTTTCCCCCTCAATAATTTTACGAACTTATCCGTTCTGGAAAGTTTTGTGCGTCTGTTTCCCCCCCCCTTTTTTTTTAAAAAAGAAATCAAATCCGGTGTATTTTTACCATTTAATCTTCCCAATATTATGTAAGATGTACTTTGAAGAGATTTAATTAACAACTCAACACTTATTCAAGTCGAAAAATTGCAATTAATTATATTTTTTAAGACTGCTTCCCAGACAGCACATAAGCTTAAATCAAGCTTGACATTTCTTTTAATTTGACGTATTAATACAAGCTTGACAGTTCAATTCATTTTAAGCTTGCAGCAAGCTTGGAGAAGTCATTTGAACTGTCAAGCTTGAATAGAACTTGATTACTGCTTGATTTGGAAAGCCACATCCACATAACAAATAATTTATTATCAGTCATAAATGTACTTGACCATAGAATTAAAAAAAAAAAAAGATTCTATATTTCCAAATATTGAAATTCTTCAAAATAAAATACAATTATACTACGAAACTGATATCAAAATCAGTCGTTTGTCTCGATTTTGGCCAGTATTGCCCAACATAAGTGTCGCGATAGTGAAAGTTTTAAAACGTGTGCTGCTTTTAAGTTTATATTATGCTTATTTCCCTATTAGTAGAGTCTCTAATGATTTAGAGACTCTACTAATACATTAACATTACATTATTTTAATTTTGATTCATCCCATGGAAAAATAAAAGAAACAGATCAACACATCGGCCATTGATCGATCTCGCCGGAAAACGGCGTGATAACAATAGCAGTCACTTCAAACTTTAGTCATATCAGCGTAACTCAGGTTGGTCGAGTGGTTAGGACGCTGGCTTCCCAACCCTTAGATACCGAGTTCGATGCGGACGCTTGATGGTAACAGATTAAAATAACTTGAAATTTCAGCGTAGAGGGGAAAATGCGTGGAAAAATAAAATATGCGAGGCGAGTTCGCCGACGAGCGCCCCGTGTATTTAGGAATTTTTTTTTTTTAGGAAAAATTTTTAAGCTTGAAATTAAGCTTGCTATGTCAAGCTTAATACAAGCTGGGCAAGTGTAAACTAAAACACTTGATTCAAGCTTGCATTAAGCTTACACGCTTGAAATTTTCAAGCTTAATTCAAGTTTATTGACTTGATAAATCAAGCTTGCTGCAAGTTTGATGCAAGTTGTCTGTGCTGTCTGGGTAAGTAGAAAAATTCTATATATTTTGAACCAACTTAATTCCAAAAGCCAGAATTTTCGAAAATTTTCTTCTAGTGACGTCTGTGTTGTTTTAATACGTATTTTGTTAACAAAGTGCGGAAAATTTTAATCTTGTCCAATTTTAATCTTGTCCTTGATTAACCTTATTCCAAAGAGTAGAGTTTCGGAATTTTTTTTCAAGTGATGTTTGAGTTATTTCAATATTGTGTCTGCATTGTATACGTATAATATTCTAATCCTGTCACCAACCTTATACAGAAAGGCAAAGTTTTGGAAGATTCTCCTTGAGTCATATCTTTGCTATTTTAATATATTATTTGAATTGTGTAGGGTATTTTATTCTAGTGATCAACTTTATTCCAGAAACAAGAGTTTTGGATGATTTTCTTCAAGCTATATCTTTCTTATTTTAATATTGTGTCTGTATTATTTAGACTAATCTTAAATTTGTGAGCAACATTATACTAAAAACAAGCTTTTTGAAAAAATAAAAAGATAAATAAAAAAATCCAGTCATAAGATTTTCTAGGTTAATTATGTGTTACTGCATAAAACTGTACATTTTGACTTATTAATTTAATAAGAAACTGAGTTAGTACAGCCTGTGCATTATAATTAAAGGTTTATTTTTTTAAATTAGCGTCGCTGTTCTGTGGCTGTTAATTATAAAAATAATAATAGGTTTGTGTTTGCGCGATCTTCATTATAAAATACAGGCTGATTCAAAAATAACGTGACCAATTTCAGAGCATAAAAAATTTTTATTGAATTAAGTTATTTACACGAAATTTTCAATGTGGTTTCCTTTAGCATAGTACATTTTACGTAAACGTTTAGGTCAAGCCAAAAGAGCTTTTTAGACCATTTTTGGAGGTATTTTTCCAACTTCCTCTTTGATTGCTTTTTAAAGCGCTTAAAGTACTCTTACCTTGCGTCTATTTAATTGTTCTTTCAAGTATCCCATAAAAAGAATAATAGCAATAAGCACAGTCAAGGGATGATGGTAGCCATTTTTCAGGAGAAATAAAGGTTTTTTTTTTTTTTTTTTTTTTTTTTCTTTTTCAAATCTTTCAGCCATTTGACAGTTGATCTTCCAGTATGACTTGGTGCAGAATCTTCGTGTAAAACAAAGTTTTCTTCGGGGTAAAGACGTTTACTTTCTTTGATAATCTGCTCCAGAATTTTATTCTGATAGTATTTAACATCAATTTTAACCTTTGGTTCTACAAAAAATGGTTTTATTAAGCCTTGAGAGGACATTCCCATCCATACCACAGTACCTAACGTCCAACTTGCCTTCTGCAAAACAGCTGCGTCTTTGCGACGCTGTTCGCGTGAAATATATTGAACCTCCTTTTGCCAGTTGTGAATTACAGACGAAACAACGCTTTATCAGATGTTATCCATGTTTTGTATCTACCTTTGCGTAACATTAAATACAGAGTCCAAGAACGTTTTCTTCGTTTTTCTACAGTGTTTGCAGACATTTGATGACAAACTAGTTTCTTCAATTTTTATAGGCAATTTTCTTTATCTGACGACAAATTGTCGATTGCGATACTTGTAGTTTCTTTTCTAAAGTTCTTTGAGGAAGAGGATTTTCTACAACGATAAGTCTTTTCAACTTCTTTTTTTTCTTTTTCACCAAGGACTTCCTTTCATCCACATTTTCCCACTGAAGCTCTTTATTGCCAGCCAAATTTTATTTCTTTTCAAAGTTTAGATAGTTATACATTAGAAAAATGCCTTTTCTGAATTTTAAATGCTTTATTTATAACAGAAATTGAGCAAACACTCTACAAAAGCTTAAAAATTTCGTTTCGGGTTTGAGGATCTAATTTGGAGCCAAAATTTACTTCCACTGATAAAAGTAGTTCGATTGGTAATTTAAACGTTTAATTTTTAAAATAAAACTGGTGGTAAGTTAAAATTTACCATAAATAATTATACGCTTTTAAAATTGGTCACACTAATTTTGAATCAACCTGTATGTATTAGTTATATGCAGCTGCAAATGAGCTGATTGAAAATCCGGGATAGATTATACATTTCCTGTTTATAACAAGAAAATTTTACATACAAATATTTTTTTCATACGGTCGTTTATTGAGATTTAAAAATCATGTATTTAGTTTTCTTTTCAGTATCTTCCTTTATATATATATTGTAGAATAAGACTTATTGTAGTAGAAGATACGGGCCTGGATTAAAAAAAAAAAAAATGTAAAAAAAACTTATCTGGTTGAGATAATCGCCAGACAAACCGGTACATAAGCATCTATCTACAGAGATAATTATATTGAAGAATTATTAATTAACTCGCGAAATTAATACTGAATAGCATCTTTAAACATATATTTAAGGATATTTTTGTGAAATTATTAATTAAGTAATATTATAATTAGAATTAACAATTAGAATCTTATTTTTAATTATAATTAAAATATTATTTCTAATTATAACTACTAATTATATTTTTTAATTTAAGATTAATTAATGATTAAAATATTTCTAATTACAATTAATAATTAGAAAATTAATTAGTTGGACAAAACTCTCTGTGCCCCTCCCGAAACAAAATCCTGGCTACGCCAGTGCGTCAGGTGATTTGAAAACTCTTTTCAATCTCTCCCTTCTTCCGAAGTTTCCTTGTCTCTTAGTTTGTTTGCCAGGAGAGGAATCTCACCGGTACAGTGTGGATCCTCATCAGTAGGTGGGGGACTTCTGAATACTGGCACCCCTCGAGAACTGTTAACGACAGCCGAGAGAACTTTTGACCTTATCACGGTAACTGTGTCTCAGCTTCATCCCAGATCGGTATCGTAGCCCGGATTTTATTTCTGGGAAAAGGGGGGGGGGCTGTGTATCAAATTGTAAGCAAAGTAAAGGGTCACATTTTGTTGGGGGGGCTGCAGCTCCTATCTCCCCCCCCTAAGGATCTGCCCTGTCCCCGGCCGATTGTTCAAAGCGTTCTTAAAATTGTACAATGCATTCTTATGAACAAATAAACCTGTATATTTCGTACAACTTACAGAGAAAAAAAAAGTTCTCCTTTAAAAGATAAAATAAAATAAAGAAAAGAAATATCTGGTGCATCATCCATTTACGGAAACGAAAAATATTTGAGTACATAAAACATTTCTCTGAATGTTTTATAGCTCTCATCTATATGCGCTATAATCAGGGGCGTAGACTAGGGGGGGGTAGGGGGTTCATAACCCCCCCCCCATGAGGAATTTTTTGCCATACAAAATGGATATTCTTCACTATATTGTCACACCCACGTATACATATATATGAGTTGTAGTAGTCGTAACCCCCCCCCTATGAAAAATTTCTGGCTACGCCCCTGGATATAATATATGTGTTATGGACCAAGTGATAAATGAAACATCATTTATAATAGCCAAGCCATTATTTCCGGCCATTTTTCATGATGTTCAATGTATCCCTTTTATCTATCTTTTATTTTTACATGCATAAGTACAACATTCAGAATGCTTTCCCGATTTTTTTTTAGTTAGCTTAGTCTTGAAATGTTTTAAAAACTACCATTTACAGAAAATTACTTGTATAGTTAGACGAGAGATGAAATGTTAAGTTTCAATCAAAACTAAATATCAAATGATATTCCGAATCACTTATTTCATATGAAACGCATATTTGATTATAAAAATTGATATTTTTATGAAAAATAATGATTATTTATTTACCTTAATCCTGTGGCAGACAACTGATTAAATATGGGTTCTTGTGGTTTATAGCGGCCACTCATTTTGCTTGGAGGTATTAGGATTACTCCAAGATCACAGCTATGCTGTAATATTGCAAACATCCATAGAAATACAAACGTTTTCCCAAGATTTCACAACCACCATCATGGCGATATCTTGACTACTTTACAGTTGAAACCGTTTTCATTTACCTGTTAACCCTTTAACGCGCAGTGTTTCCGTTCTGGGAACACCAAACTGACGTTTTGACTGCTGCCAGTCACGAAGAATAGATTTGATTTCTATAAAAATAGTTGCGGGTGACATAGCTCCACGAGAATCCTTTACTTTTTGAGCACGTCATTTCCTATAAAAAAATGGTCACGATTATTTTTAACAGCACTGACATCTGCTGAAAAATGGAAGAATGCGAGAACAGCTGGATAGATTGCCCAATGCTGAAAAAAGGGCAGCCGTTGCCATCGCTCGACTTAACTACCAGCAAGATGGCGGACGATCGAAACGTTCATCGCGTGCCACAGATCTAGAGACCCTTTTTTTGACGCAGCTGGCTGTGCGCGCACAGCCAGTTGCGTCAAAAAGGTCAGCGTCAAAAGGCTTTCTAGGGTATAAATAAGTTTCCGTAAGAGGGGGCCCGAATGAAGCTTTTGTCATGGGCCCCATCTCTGAAAATCTGACCCTGGCCCTACCGCCGCCTAAATTTTGTACCACTCGTTAGCGGTATTTATTACGACTTAAGACTAATCGAGCGCCGCAGGAGGTACTGGTACCACATTTTAGGAATCCCTTAAATGAGAATCAGAAGACGATGAAATTGGAATAGGCACGGAATTGCGTAAAGCATTTTTCTAAATAGCGCTTTTGCACAATATTTTTAACGCAGCTCTGATTGTTGGTGGTAATTGACATTCTGTAATGTAGTCTAAATCTATGGATTCACCTGCTTCCAGATTCTCTGTACCACCTCATTTGGGGGGTTTAATCGTTGTGCATTTATTCTGTACATAAGAGGGAAAAAATAATCACCTGTAAGTTGACTTTCAGGTCTATTATCATATTTACAACTTAAAACATCCTGTGGGTAATAGCCAAAAATAATTGCATATCCTGGGGTAGCCGGTCGTTCACCTAGATGCGTCTTGACTGACTCCTCTTGCAATTTCGTAACAATATTCAGCTGGTTAGACGATGTGACTTTCACAATGACCAACTCTGTACACATAGATCTGTCCTGAAAGAGCGTGCTCTTAAAATTTCGTAAGTGACTGACAAAGTCGCCTAATCTAGAAGTTGTCATAATGATTTTAAAACACCTGCTTCCAGTTGTGACGAAATCACGTTTTTATATCTAAAGCGTAAGGTTCACTGCCCTAGTGAATTGTGCCATTAATAACAGCGTTACAATTATTATCGGTATAGTTGAATTGTAGTTTCTAAACTATTACTCGCGTGCTATTAACACCAACGCAAACAATGTATTGGAAATTTTTCGAGTGCTCTTGTAAAAAACTATAAATGCTTTATATATCATTTTCGATGGAATACCTTATTTTGCAATCCTTTACAAAATATGCTACATAATTTTTGTTTTGTAAGAAATAAATGAACGTATCTAAAATATGCTTTAAAAAGTAACTTCCCATAGTGCGTAATGTATTGGAATTCTTTTGTGTTCGCCTGTAAAAGAATTATAAATGCCACGTACAACATTTTCAATATTTTTTGTATTGCCATTAATTCTTTATGTCTGAAAAAATTTCAAGTTAATTGTAGGTTTGAATGTGGGTGAAAATTGAATTACAAGATTTCTTTATATTAATAATGGTGAAAGAAATAAAAATGTGCTAAAGAAAGTTTCTTCGAAAAATTTTAGCGCGTTGCCAATTACTGAGCACAAATACTCGTACATTAGAGAGCGTCATTAAGCTGCGCCTTTAAATTGTACTTGAGGTTCACGCATTATTTATTGAATAATTACAGGAATACAGTATTGGGGTATTGGTATTTTTAAAATGTTAAATCAATTTTATATCAATCAAATAATTCTCCCGTATTAGGAATCTTGTGTAAATATTCTCTAGATTAGGACAATATTATTGTGTATTATGGATATATTGAAAATTTTGCTAATGTAAAACTATCGGAGCAATCGGAACAACAACATTGTTTCAACTCTTGGCTTGCAGTTTTGCACCTGTACTGGAGCGACTAAATCTTGAATGCTTTATATGTTGAATACAATATCGCAATACTTAACATTTGCAATATCCAGTGCCAATCATTTCCTAATAGAATTGATATTTTGACCTACATTTGTATAGCTAATGCTATTAATTTCCGAATAAAGATATTGAGATATTTACCCAGCAAATGTGATAAAACATCGCACACACAAATAATTGTACGCAATTAAAGCTGTCATACGAACGGATAAGAGTCGGAAGGTGTCAACTGACCTCTCAACTCCGCTCTTTAATCCGTCAGTGGAAGCCGTAATTGTTTAACATCAATTGTCTAGCAAAGATTTACATAACACTGAAGATGCTTTCACTGTTTTTATTTCAATGTTTCGGCTGCTTTCACCAGACGGTGGAAAAGAAAAAGTAGAGAAGAAAGCGCTGTGACACAAATCTCAGAATAATAAGCACTTGACACGTATTACGTAAAAACCATTTTGAACTTTGCACGCCATTTTCTTTTATGGAGTGTTCTTCACGATATGTTTTAGCCTAAATAATAAACGTGTATTAGATTTTTTTTTATGTTTTCGATGTAGTTTTACCTTTCGAACTTGTTTTAATTAAATCAACGAGTAAATTATTTCTGGGAAAGAGAGTTTTTTAAATCAATATTAATTACTTATTATCAGCCGAGTAATGAAACAGAATTTTTGATTTAATGTAACAAGCAGTATCATTTTATAGAGGGAAATGTTTTAAATCAATTAATAATTTATAATATCTGTTTTCGGTTTATTTTGAAAATATTATTATTTGCAATGATCTTGCGACAGTGTGAGTTACGCTTTAACACAGTCTAGTGTAGTTAGTTCATAATTTTAATCTGCCTGTCTTTTGCCTGCTTTAACTCCCTTAAATATGCGCCGATTGCTCCAAATTTTATAATCCCTCGTTTTCTGCAATGTCATAATTTGAAAATCACAATTTTTTATGCTTTTGAAGTTCCATAAAAGTTGAAGAAAGGTATATTCACCAAAACAATCTACCGCTATTTCGCGGGGGAATTTTAAAATCTCAGAAATGACACTCTAGCATTTAAAAGTTTACGTCATTGCAATTTGCATTGCATTCTCAAAAATCTCAATGCATTGGATCCTCAAAAATAACGATTTTTGATTTATAACAACAACGTTGCAGCACATGATCACAATATATGTATTATATTAATACATTCAACTGAAAATGATGTACTATGCAGTATTTACAATTCTTTAACATGAGTGCACTAAAGTGTTAAATCATGGGCTGTTATTTTTAAAAGTGAATTTTTTAACTACCTGTTTTTAAAATAAAATCAGCATGGTAAAGATTTATAGTATTTCACTCTAAACTCAAATCAGCTAACTTATGAATGGAGAGCATAAAATTTATTGGTTTTTTTTTGTAAGGACTTACAAAATAATTCTCATCGATTATCTAAAAATTGTGATTGTGAGAACTAAGAGTTTTGTTTCTTTAACCTTAATTCTCTCTGAAAAATCTGCATTTTAATTATCAAATAACCATAATGTGTGTGAGGCTTGATAAATTATTTTTAAAAATCTGGTGTAATATCAAACTAAAAATAAAGAAAATAGTTAGTCAGAACATAGAGACAGTGAACAATCAGTATAGTGGAAACAATTAATCATTTTTCACTCTCCTGACTGGGTGGTAGGTGGAACATTTTTGCAACTCATGAAGAGTGAACCCTTTGCACAACATGAGCCACATATTAGTTTTTTTTTATTTATGTTTGCTTCATGCACGTCATTTATTTTAATTTTGATAATAATAAGGCTTACTAAATAAAACATGTATTCCGAGCAAGAAAAGTAATGGAAAATATTTTTAATGGATTTAACTTTCGGCGCATTGGAACATTATTTGAAACAAACATAATACTTTAATACCGGAGTTTGGTTCTCATTTTTTTTTTAGAGTGTGAAAACTATGTATATAAAATATGTTAAATTGTAAGATGTTAAGTTTTTCTTATATAGCATGAATGCCTAATTTTTTATCCCAATTATTTAATGAATTTTTTTAAGTTGCAAAAATTAGTTTAAATATTTTACTATATTAAAGTTTTTTACAAAAATTCTCGTAAAAATATGAGTAATATGAAAAATATAGAATAATTATAATTAATTAATTTAATATCCAATAATTATTTTAATATACATTTATTTTATAGACCAATTTTGTTGTGCAAAAGTCTTTAAAAAGTTGCTAAAATTAGTTTAAATATTTTACTATCTTGAAGCTTTTGCAACAATTGTCGTAAAATTCTTGGTAACATAAAAAATATAAAATAATTTTAATTTTAAAGAAGTTCTATTCTTGAACTATTACGATTTTGTATATTTACGGAACATTTTTTAATATATAATAATTAAAAATTAAGAGCCCAATCGAGAAAAAAATACATTTCACTAGTTTTCTAAACATATGAAGCATACACCACTCTATAAATGAGAGATAATTCAAACCTCTGTAAAATCAAACAAGAACACTGCAGTCTTAATCCGATAACTGGAGCAGCGAGCACGAGTGGTTTCTTTTGTAATATCAGATGTGTAACTGATACAACATAATCAATTTTAATCCATCATTATTTTAATTTATTTTGTAGTAGAAAAGAGAAACTTTGAAAGGGATAAATTAATTTACTGCTTACACTTCAATTATGCATCGCTTGATAAGGTAATCTTGCTGTGGTATTAATTATGTATTCAGATCTTGTTTGTTTGTTTAAACGAAACTTACATAAATGTTATCATTTTTTATTTGATTTCTATATTGTTATTTTTACTCAAAAATAATTACTATAACTTTCATTTTCAAGTATTAGGTGTACCGGAAAGTAATGTCATTTTTTTGTATGTCAATATTTCCCCCAAGCCAAAACTTCTCGAGCTAATAATACGAAATTTGGCACCTATGTGAGTTTTTTAGCGTAGGAGAGCATTTTCCAAACTTTGAAACTTATGGGAGATAGGGAGTCCAAACGTTCTTTTCAGATACTCTGTGTGATCTGAAAGCAGAAAAGAATTATCCCTAAAATTCTTGCTGTAAGATACACGCATACATAAAAATCGATTTCAGAAAATTTCGAATAAAATCCTCCAAAAAGGGTAGACGTGAAAAAAAGTCGGTGGGTGGACATTTTTTTCGAATAAAAAAAAAAGATGTATAAAATTATCCCTTTAAAATTTAACAAATAAGCTAAAATTTAACAAATATGCAAGCTGCTGATGCCGTAAGAAAATCATTTTTTTTTCCGCCGTTTTGTGAAGCAAATAGTGGATGCTGATTGATTTCTCCGTCAGGCTAGTGGATTATGGTATTTCGCTCGCTGAGGAAAGTGACGGGCATGCTCGGAACGCCGCAACGTGTATTGTTTGTGGGGTGTTTTATTGTGCGAAAATTATTATTTTTGTGGAAGCTGTTGTGTTGGATTTATTGTTATCCACAATATTACTCTTTGTGACTTCCTTTGAAGAGTGTTCAGTTTGTTTCTAGAAGCAATAAAGTTACTGTTTTCTCTAGTCGACTGGCTATTTCCTGGAATTTTCTAGACACAGTCTCAAAACATTCACACCCGTACAAAAACGGCTTTCGCGCCTCATCTGCCTCATCAATCATTTTTCTGTAGAGAAAAGTGCTTTGCAGCAACTTTACAAGGTTAAACTGGATTGTTCCAGTTTTTGAAAGTGTCCACCTCGGTAAAGAGACCGTCTGTCTATAGTGATTGCTTTTGTAAAATTTAATTTTACAACCAGCATGCGCTGCCACCTTTGTAAATTGACCACCCCTATGAAGTAACCCCCTTTTGTTATCCCCGAGGGTTACACTGCACCTATAATTTTGTTTCATTTGGAATGCATGAGCGTCTACGAAATTCTCTTTAAACCTTTGAGGCGCAACCCTTTCCCAATGCTGAAAAAGGGGCAGCCGTTGCCATCGCTCGACTTAACTACCAGCAAGATGGCGGACGATCGAAACGTTCATCGCGTGTCACAGATCTAGAGACCCTTTTTTGATGACAGCTGGCTGTGGCACAGCCAGCTGTCCTCCATCTTGCTGGTAGTTAAGTCGAGCGATGGCAACGGATGCCCCTTTTTCCAGCATTGGGCAATCTATCCAGCTGTTCTCGCATTCTTCCATTTTTCAGCAGATGTCAGTGCTGTTAAAAATAATCGTGAGAATTTTTTTAGGGAAATGGCGTGCTAAAAAGTAAAGGATTCTCGTGGAGCTATGTCACCCGCAACTATTTTTATAGAAATCAAATCTATTCTTCGCGACTGGCAACAGTGAAAACGTCAGAGTTTGGTGTTTCCAGGAGGGAACACTGTGCGTTAAAGGGTTAAACTGTGAGTGCGTATAAAACTTTATTGACTTCTGATTCTCTCCGAATAAAAAGAATGCTACACACCTACACTTTCCAATAGGTCGAATGATAATAGGCTGTAGCAATAAATAAATGTTGCTTTCAATAATGCCCATTCGCTAACAAAGTGAAATCATTAGCACTTTCAAACTTTTTCCGGAATGCAAGTTAAAAATTAATGTGGCCAAAATTCATAAATTCTGCGTTAAAAAAAATCACGAATGAACGGTTTTAAGTATAAGACTTTTCACATTAAATCCGCCCTACTCTGGAAACCTACAAACTGGAATGTTTAATTCGGAATCCACTTAACTTAGCTGGAAACCTCAAATCGCAGACTTGGCCTATTTGTAAACGAACCAAGATCACTTCATTTTCGGTCTGCGGGAATGAATTACGAACGGGATAACTCGGAAAGGGTGGATAATAGGTGTAATTCAGCATAAAAGGATAAGGGAGGAGTTGAGCGCTCAGCGATAATGACTTGAAATCGAATAATTCAGACGACTTTTATTCGATAGCATGTGCCGTGAAACGGGAATGTTCGTGAATTATGCCGAAGAAATCCGTTCCACTTCATTAGTTCCCTAGTTAGTATTCATTTTGGTGAAATGATATGCCCGTTAGTTGTTTAATAGTTACTCAGCTTTGGTGTTACAATTTAATTTGCCAGGATCTGATGCTAACTTTAATGCTTAAGGTCAGATCAAGTAAAATATCGCCATAATCACGCCCTGTCAAGGGCGTAGCCAAGGGGGGGGGGTTTAGGGGGTTATAACAACCCCATGAGGAATTTTTTGCCATACAAAAGGTATATTCTTCACTACATTATCACACACACGTATACATATATATATGAGTTGTAGTAGTCGTAACCCCCCACCTCCATGAAAAATTTCTGGCTACGGCCCTGCGCCCTGTTATCGCAGGGGCAAAGGGTATATGACCCAGATCCCCTATTTTGAGTGGTCCCTGAATTATTGCAGTATGTAAATTTAGTTTAAGGGTTTTTTTTTTCAATGCAGCGAATACCTAATTTTTTTCAGTTATGAATTTACAAGTTACAATTAGACAAAATCTTATTTTTTCTTAATCCTACCTCTCCATAGAAAAAAATATCACAGCAGATTAACAATTTCTGCAAAAAGAAGTGGTAACTAGGATGGCTGCTAGATTTTAAGCGTTTTACTGAAGTTTTTTAAGTGGCTACCCATCGAGAATGGGGCACCCATAAATAGAAAGTTGCCGATTATGATTATTGATATTAGGAAAAAGGCAGGCTTTTAGGTTTTTTCTTAAGTCTTCATTTTTAATAAAACTTATTTCATAATGTTGATGTTTCATGTGTTTATGATGTTCATAAACATTCTCTTTTATCTAATATTAGTATATTTCATGTTGTATACATTTAATCATGACAAACATTTATTTGAGAACACAGAAAAAATACAATAAAGTAGTTGTCAGACACAGTAATAAAATATAGGACCCCCCATTCAGACTTCGGGCCCAGGCCGCGGTTTGTCATAATCGGGCCCTGACCATAATAATGTTCACACATATGCATTTAGGTAGAAACGTCGCGCCGAAAGTAGTCCAAATGGACGTTTCAGTCAAAGTCTGAAAACTGAAATCATTCCGGATTCCAATACTTGCTTTAATTCGTACAAGGAAGTAAATAACTAAAATTCAAAGGGTATAAGGTGAAATGTTTAATCAAGGAGGATTGAGCGTACCTGCGCCACAGCCATTGTTTGTTTTCACTGACCCGTCATTAGTTGAACTTCAATCAATAATTAAATTTGTAATATTTAAATGTAGTCGGTAAATTAAACATAATCGATTTCATTATGCTTTAATCGGTTTTTAAGTAGTGCTAACGCGAATTTGCTGGCAAATTATTTCCTGAATAAATTATTATTTAATTTGTTGAGGCTGACCTTTTAAGAACTTGCGCAACTTTTGAATAGTTTTTAAAATACTAATGAAATTAGTTTAGAAAAGAAAAAAAGGAACTTCTTTAGCACTGTGGCGCCAGATGAGCTATCCGATCGATCGCTATGTTGCTGGTAGTTAAATAAATCGATGGCAACGAATGCACTTTTTCAGCGTTGGGATCATTTAACCACATTTCTGGCGACTAGCAGTGAAATCGTTGAAATAAGGTGGTATCATGGAATTTTTATGACTGTAATCTATTTATAGAAAAATATATGTGATGCATATTCTACAGCTTACGAAATATTGTAACAATAGATTAAAGCTGTTGAGAACTAATAGTATTTAAATATAAGTAAAATTATGTCGCATACTTTTATGTCGCATTTTCGGGACACATTTTTTCGGACAATTTTCAGTAAAGGGGGTGAGAGATAAAATGGCATAGTAAGTCATTAAAAAAAATTTATCCTTTACCGCAAATCCTTTACCGTAAAAATTGTTGATTATTTGTAAAATGGATGTCGAAATTATTTTTAGCAGTACTGGCATATGCTGAAAACTGGAAAGAATACGATGGAAATACATTGATATAAAAGAACAACTGGATGGCCTGCTCAATTCTGAAAAAGGGCAGCCGTTGCCAGCACAGCCAGCTGTGTCAAAAAATGGCCTCTCGATTTGCAGGCGATGAACGATTCGATCGACCGCCAACTTGCTGGTAGTTAAATCGAGCGATGGCAACGGTTGCCCCTTTTTCTGCATTCTAAAGGGTTGCGCTTCAAAGGGTTAAAAAAATGTTTTGTATGCGCGATGGTTGCTCATTAACACTTCAATTACGTCAACCTCCAGCGAGATATTTAATTTTATCCACCACTTTTACGCTTGAAGGCAATCTGGCCGAATTCGTTCTCCACGTCCAAGCAAAAGCTCTCGACACGGATCCGAAAACACACCGTCATATATTTAAACGCTGGGCTGGCTGTCCAATAAACTAAACTTGTCACGAGTTCGTTCCAATTTCAAGGCGAAAAATCAAGAGCATGAGAGAGGGTTATAACAAGCGGGCTTAATTTCTAAAACTGGGGGAAGGGGGGGGATGAAACAGCGGCTTGGTTACGGTTATTTAGCTGTCAAATGAAATGCTGTTATTAATGGAGAATCGGAGAATTTCTTGCTGTGTATATTTCATTTGCAAAATTATTTGTATTCGTATTCTGCAATTCGTATGGGGATTGTAGCAGATAAATTCTAACGAAATTTTGTTCACTATTGTAGGACTTTTTTTTGCATAAATGAGTTTTTGAAAAAGTTCTTTTTAACAATGAACTTATTTTACTATGTTTAGTTTCGTAATTACAGTGGTGGCATGAACACACCGTCTTTGCCTAACTTTTGTGTTCGATTTAGTATTTCACCATGAAATTATCCTACTATCTTAAGTGAGTTATAATTTTATTAGTGATATTATTGTATTTTTAGCACCAGAGTGCTATTAATTTCAACCTTGCTTTTTGTGTAGACACGATTTTGGTACAATTAGCGAGTCGAGTCACTTTTCAAATATGTTTGCCAAGATAACGTGGAGGGGGGGGGAGGCGTTAATAAAATGTTGAAAGTCGCACAAGGTTTGCAATTTTTGATAAATGATCGCTAAACTGGGTGCCAAAACGCGACAATTTATTATAAATATATTTTGAGTATAGTTAGAAAACGCCTGGCGAATATTGTAAAATAGTTTTAGTAGGCGATTTAAATATAGATTTTAATTCCGAAGAAGTGTTTTATAGAACAGTGAAGACAAATACGGCACGCATCATAGATTATGATACACTTTCCAAATGGTATTTATAAAGGTGAAGTGTAGTTTGACTATGCCTGGCGAAAATTGTTAAACAGTTTTGGTAGGCGATTTTAATATAGATTTCTATTCCGAAGAAGTGTTTTATAGAACAAAGAAGGAAAACACGATACACTCATGGATTAGGATGCTCATTCCAAACAGTATTTAAAATGTCTACGAGATATAGTTGGAATATGCCTATAGTTCGAATATGTCTGGTGAAGATTTTAAAACAGTATCAGTAGGCGATTTTAAGATGGATTTGGATTCCAAAGATGTGCTTTATGGTTCAAGAAAGAGTTGATTCTATTTTAACGCCCCTACTTTCGCCAACCTAAAAATTCCCCGCCCTTTGGCGAGCTTTGAAGTCATGGGTCTCTAGGAGTTATGCACAAGTTTCAACGCTCCCTAAACAACTACATGAAAACTAAAGTGAGCAAATTAGTGATAAACGCACTAGTTAAGGAATTTGAAGACACTTAATTATTAAAACTACATTAATTGGCAACCCAAAATAAATAAAAATGTAACGGAATGCTGTATTTACAGGTTGTTCCAAATCGCCATTTTAATTCTAAATTACAATTGCCACATAAATACAAAAAATTGTCATGGTTGCTGTATATGTTTAATGATCGCCACCTTGGCGAGAGTTGGGGCGTTAAAGTAGAAATCAACCCAAGAAAGACAAACATGGCACACTCATGGATTATGATGCACATTCGAAACAATATTTAAAACGGTGAAGTATTAATATACTTGGCGAAGATTGTAAAATAGTTTTAGTAGGCAATTTCAAGATAAATTTCGATTCCAAAGATGGGTTTTATAAAACAAGGAAGAAAAATACTGCTCACTCATGAATAATGATACACTTTCCCACCTTATGTAATAAGGAAGAAAATAGGGACGATGCAAAAATTATGATACGCTTTTAATATATAGCACTTTGGTGCATATTTAAAATCTGAAAGGGTTTCAGATTTTTTTAAAATTAAATTCAAATTCAAGCTTTATAAGTGGTTTCCGAATTTCATATGTTCACTATTTTGTATTTTTCTTTTTCTTTTTTTTTTTTTTCATGCT
Organism: Cheiracanthium punctorium; assembly: GCA_038373885.1. Lineage (NCBI taxonomy): Eukaryota > Metazoa > Arthropoda > Arachnida > Araneae > Cheiracanthiidae > Cheiracanthium > Cheiracanthium punctorium. The sequence continues at coordinate 144,513 of JAWZYV010011884.1, forward strand.
GATTTTAAATCTGTTGCTAGTTTTTGTATGCCGCAAATATTTTTCATAGTACAGCTGTCTGAACGCAACAATATGCAGTATACAGAATAACACAATATACAGAGTGTCTCAAAAATATAGTAACACGCTTTAATTCTTTATTTATTAGAGATAAGTAGGCGATGTAAATTGAAAAAATTTTCAAAATAAGGTTAGAAAAAGGCTAAGTGACACCTTTTTAATTTATATCGACACCCGAACAACAACAATAAAAAAAAGTAAAATGTATCCCATACACTAATGAGCTGATGTACAAATTTTCAGCCTTTCATCACAAACTGTCTCAGATATATATCATATAAAAACATGGCCGGGAGCTATACAGGAATTTGAATGTAAACGTTTATTGCTAAAGAGTAAAGAGTTCCTTTCGTAATTTCTGTACGACCCCTGAAGTGGGATCATTCAATGTAATTTTTTTCCTTTCGAAAGCCATTGAAAAGTTTTTAAGACAATATATATTTATCTTCATATCTCTCTCAGTTTTAAGAATACAACTTTCAAATTTTGTACATCACCTTATGGCGCACGAAGCACATTTTACTAAGAATTTTTCGTACGGAGGTTGTATACAAATTAAAAAAGTTTTCCTTTCCTTAATTTTCAAAAAAATAACGTGGGCTTTTTTCCAATGTTCTTTTTAACATTTTTTTTCAATTTACACCGACCACTTTTTACTTTCCGAACATGTACCATGTAAGGAAAGTATTGTAATCATGAAAAAATTCGACTTCGAGATTTTGGTGTTTTTACACGTTTTGAGGGCTTCTGAATCCATTTATGCTATTTTTACGAGATGTATGTATGTATGTGTGTGTGTGTGTATGTGTGTTTGTGTGTATGTGAGTGAACACGATAGCTCCTGAACGGAGCATTCGATTGAGCTCAAATTGGATATATATGTCATAAACCACCGTCGCAAGACCGGTATTGATTTTGGTGTGTATAGGACTTATAGTTTTTCTACAGGGCTACGACAAAGATTTCTTTTACATTATGGCCTATGGGGGGAATTTCTTGAAAGTGCGCTAGCGTTTAAACGGTAGATTCGATTGAGCTCAAATTGGGTATATATGTTATAAACCACCGTTGCAAGACCGGTATTGATTTTGGTGTGTATAGGACTTATAGTTTTTCTACAGGGCTACGACAAAGATTTCTTTTACATTATGGCCTATGGGGGGAATTTCTTGAAAGTGCGCTAGCGTTTAAACGGTAGATTCGATTGAGCTCAAATTGGGTATACATGTTTATAAACCACCGTTGAAAGACCGGTATTGATTTTGGTGTGTATAGGACTTATAGTTTTTCTACAGGGCTACGACAAAGATGTCTTTTACATTATGGCCTATGGGGGGGAATTTCTTGAAAGTGCGCTAGCGTTTAAACGATACATTCGATTGAGCTCAAATTCGGTATACATGTTATAAACCACCATCCTAAGACCGGTATTGATTTTGGTGTGTATAGGACTTATAGTTCTCCTAAAGGGCTACGACAAATCTTTCTTTTATGTTATGGCATAATGGCATATGGGAAGAAATTCTTGAAAGTGCGCAAGCGTTTAAACGGTGCATTCGATTGAGTTTCAATTTGGTATATATGTTTGAATGATTCATCGATTAAAATTTATTTAAGTGCTTGGTAATGATCTTAATCGTAAGTGTTCGGAAAGTCGAGTGGAGTCACTCCAGATTTTTTCTATAATCGATAAAGAATTAAAGCTCTTTACCACCTTTTGGGGATACTCTGTAGAATAAATGAAAAATTTATAAATACAGTACATTTAATTAGAAATTAAATGCCACCCATTTTGAAAATGACATGGTTGTTACATGTTTGAACATTAATACTTACCCGCCTTTTGCTTTACATCTTTTTGGCCTTTACGGCTGTACATCTTTTTGGCTTTTAATGAACTCATTTTACTAGAAGTTTTTTTGTAATAACATGGTTGAACGAAACGGATAACTCATGTTATAGTTAATGAGAATAGTTAATACAGTACGATAATTTCATAACGAAAAAATAAGTCGACTGCAAAATTTATTTGGAAAAAAGGCACTTTTATATTGGATTGTTGATCATTGCAGATGAAAAATTTTTTTTTCTTAAGCTAACGTCCTAGCAACCAATGAAACGTCCTAGCGATTAATCAAAACTGTCATCAGTTCAAATCATTTTTCTTACAATTAATCAATTATACAAGAATATTTTATTATAACCAATCAATAATTAATTGATAGCTAATGATTTAATTAATTTTGTTTTTTTTTGTCGTTAGGAATAATTATTTTTCGCTAACCATGCACATTTAGGTGAACTTAATCAGAAGTGCTCGTCCTCCAGTAATACCACTGTGCTCCCTAAAAATTCCGGTAATAATCTAATATCCACCCAATTATTAAGAATTTGCACGCGTATACAAGCATATTGTATGAATCTCCCCTTTGGAAAACTTGATGCTTATGGGTTAAGTTCATCTAATATTTGCCTCAGTTTATCAGACTGTCTCTACTATTGCATCTATTCCATTACTTAAAAACAAAAAAACAACACAACTTTCCCTTAGAGCGAAATAAATAAATAAAGGAGAGAATGCATAAGGCGTTCGTTCTCAATGCCGGTCCACGTAATCGGAAAGGCGAACTGTGGCACTGAACTGAATGAAAAATGGATGGAAAGGGAGAGTATTATTCCAATCTCGTTTTCTACTCTTAGGTTTGCCGCTTTGCACTTTCACTTTCCATTTGGCGACGTCCTTTTGGCGTTTCGATTTGTCCCACATCTCCTCACGTGCAGGCATTAAAAACCGTTTTTCTAATGGCCTCCGTTCCACTTTTCGCACGTGTGACGTCACCGAATTGGGAACACCGATCGAGGCCAAACAGAAAATCAACATTCTAACAACACTGGCGAAAAAAGTTTGGTTGGAAAATGAAAAAGGGAAGAATTGCGAGGGGGGTGTTAAAAAAGAATATATTATTATGAACATAAATAAGGAGATTTGGATGGATGAGAAAGCCAATTAGATCGTAGGAGGTAATATTACAAAGGAGATTGGAGCAGCATTAAATTTGACGCAAATGGCTTTGCTTTTGTATCCCGAAAACTGAGGAGATTTTTTTAAAATACTTAAATGTATAAAATACTTTGTTTCTAGTTAATGGACAGTCGCACTGTTAGCGCAAAGTTGCAGCTATGTAGAACAACAACAACAACAACAACAAAAAAGAAAGAAGAGATAATTTAGAATTTATTCTATTAATTGAAAATTGTTAAAATTATTTTGTTTACAACGAAAGTACGTTTGAAAACTGTCTATCAATAAACGCCTGCATTTCATGTAAAGTTGATTATTGCCTTCCTTAACCTTGCAAAAATTAAGAAACTTTACGTTAATTTGCAGACCATGCCTTTTTTTTTTCTTTCTGTCAAAAAATAGTCTGAAACAAGTTGAATTTCGCAATTCCTGTTGCCGGTAATGAAAGCCAATGTTTGTCATTTACCAGAGACTTTCACTACTGTTTTGAAAATATTTTAAAATGTAAGGTCGGCTGCAAAAATATGTATTGGCTTATTTCATACTTCAGACAAAATAAAACAACTTTTGTTTTATTTTGTCCTCTGTGACCCTGTTTATTACAGGATGAAATCCTGTAATAAACAGGGGTACTTTAATGGTTCAATTACTTCAAAAGTACTTTAATGGTTTGATTAAAACATAATTCAAAAGCCCCATGCATAGTATTTTTTTGTCCCCACCCCTCTCCCTCGCTATCGAACATTGTTAACGCGAACACATGGAACGATCGTTCTGTGGTACACCATTTATTTATATATGTTATTTAAAAATTTTTTATTAATTTTAATAGTTGTTTATAAAAGAATTCTATCGGTCAGAAATAAAGAACGAAGCTTTTACCGTTCTTTTTTTACGTTACATTACAAACACATTTCCATGTCTATGATATGAACAATATTTTAAGACTTTTTTGTAAAATTCTGCCAAGGTGTTCTGCAGAATGACTGCGATTACACATCGTCTTCAATTGTGCAGTGATTTCTAAGTGTGCCACTTTTTACGTTCATTTTGATCTCAATAAAGCTGACATAGTTTTCGCAGGGTTTTCACCGGCTACTGAAAAGGCAACTTTTGCGACTAATTTAAAGATAAGGTGACTTGGACGACTTTTTTGAATAAAAATCGTCCTTTTCACACTATTTTCAAGATTTTTGGCTACTTGTACCTTACTCCAGGCGACTAATTTGAAGTTCAGATTTCAGTTTTCTCAACTCCCCTTTATTTTCCAAGCTGCGACTGGTCGTTCATCAAACATTCTAATTAGTGGATTATTAAAAAATAATACGATATGCTCTGTTATATAATGCATGAAATTTCCTAATTTATCATTTTATTCATTCCTTCTCAAATGAAGCTAAATGACATATGTTTATTTCTTAACTTCAAATTCATGCAAAAATGCTACTCAACTAAAATTGAGAGACAGTGGCTACTAAACTGGCGACTTTTTTCTGTCAGTGGGGCTAATAATGATCCTATTTTTGCCTTCTGACATTGGTAGGCACCCTGTTTTCGTGTTATCATTTTGAAGTTACGCTGTATACCTTCTCAAGTAAGCATGTGTACGGCAAAATTTATGTCACGTGGCAAAGAATTCCGTATATTTTGAAATTTCGTAAAGGTGGAATTAATTTCACGTATGTGAGTAAGAAAAACATTTGATTCCTTCCTTACGACGGACGGGTACGCAGCTAGTATTATTAATAAGCATTGCGCTTGGCATGATTTTTGCTTTCAAAGTGCAATGTGAAACAGGTTGTGAGACAAACAACAACAAGAACTCCTTACAATTCATTATCACGTAGTAATTATAAGTGTGTCAGTTGGGAAAGTAATTACTAGTTGCCAACGTCGCCGCCGTTTCACCAGACATAAAGAGAACACCTTAAATGTTGAAGAAAAAAAAATTCACGTACACCTGTCCTGGAAAAAACATTTCTTACAGATCATCCAGGAGCCGTCGTACATGTGATTGTTTCCCGGACATCATTTATGTTTGAGGTTTAATATTTTTTCCGGAATTGTGCAAGAGAGAATCTGTGAGAGAATGCTGTACGCGTATAGCCCGGAGAAACTGCTCAGCTCAACTGAACACCATTTCTGGTGATGTGAGGTAATTCTATAAATGGACAGATGAGGGTCAGCCTTTAGCCAGCGGTCAGAAAAGCGATTGCGTTACTGCGAGCCGGCTGACCCAGACCACGTGATATAAACTAGTCGGATGAGAAGAAAATCGAGAGAGAAAAAAAGAAAACAATAAGTAGAAATTAGAAAGAGAAAAAGGTACATACACGTGGGGATGTAACATGAGTTTCTGAACTTATTGTTTCTTTTTTTTTCTTTTGAGAGTTTTGTTTGTACTGACTTACATATTTTAATAAAAAGTAACTAGTTGATTTTACGTTTGTAGCCACTTCTAAATGTATAATTCGCAAAGTATAGTATTCTGATATACAGTTATTACATTAGGGATGAGACATCGATTTTTTCTTTAAATATCGATGTTTTTTCCATCGTTGTATTGAAACTGATGTTTGCTTGACATCGATGTTTTTGTACATACTAGATTGCATTATTTATCAACATGTACGGAATATACTTAGTCTTTTTGTAGCGTTTACGAACATCGCTGTCGATCCCGAGTTTACAGAAAGTGGTTACGTATATTCCGCACATAGTGATAAAGCATAAAGTATACAATTGAATGAAAAACATAATCAAAAGCAGAAAATATACTGTGCGAAAAAACACATCTATGTCGAACGAACAACGGTTTCAATACATAGATGGATAAAACATCAATATTACAAAAAAAAAAAAAAAAATATATCGATGTTTTGAAAACCTTGATGTCGCATTCCTACAGTGCATTTGAGGTCCAAGAGAATTTTTGTGAGGTTACCTAAGATAAATCATGAATTATACAACATTTTATATCACTGTCTTAATGCGCAGTCACGATTATACTTGGAATACTTGATTTGTCCGTTCGCTCCCATCACTTCAACGAGACAACGGCAAAGATTTTGCCTTCTGTCCAATTCTTTAACCTGACATTCATCTCAAATTTTCCCTCACTGGGTAAAGTAACATTATTCCGAAAGGTTAGCTTTTATCCAATTGCACCAGAAACTACTCAGAAAAAAATTCTGTATAGTGCAATTTCATCTGAAAATGTAGTTACAGTACATCAGGCATGTATCTAGATGGAAAATTTCTGAAATCGGGGGATGGGGGGAGGAAAAGGCCGAATTCCACACAAATAGGCTTGAATTTTATCATTTTGTTCACAGAAATACAAATTCCAGTATGTGGAAGGGAGATATCCGGTATTTAAGCCGAATTAAAATAAATAGCTTAACACACACTACTCATTTACCTTTAGTGTGTTTTGTACAAAATGATTAATTTTTATTTTCACATAATGGTTCATAATTAGCCATGTAAACTTCCAGTAGACAAATTAAATTCACCAATCATTGTACTATTCAAAGTAAAAAATGAAAGAAATATGATAATATGATTCATAACAGTAAAAAATCCATACACACACCAAAATCTATACTGGTTGTGCGGCAAGGACCTACTACCCAATTTGAGCTTTATCAACTGCACGATTTAGACTCTGGCGTTCTTTAAATGATTTGCGCCCATTGGCCATAATACATAAGCAATCTTTTTTGCAGCCCCGCCAAAATCTATACCTCCTATGCACACCAAAATCAATACTAGTCGTACAAGGTTGTTTTATAATATATATGCCAAATTTTGAGCTGAATGACAGCCACCATTTAAGAGCTACAGTGTTCACTTATGTACATACATACATGCAGGTCCTGATTACCGAATAGGCCCATGAGGCCTGGGCCTATAGTAAAAAAATCTGGGGGCCTCAAAACTGCAATACGTGTTATTTATATTTGTAGAATGTAAGAGGAATAGGTGGGAGGGGGCCTCGAAATGATAGCAGGCCTATAGTATCAGAGAGTCTTAATCAGGCCCTGTATACATGCACATATATACACATACACACAGAGACATACATAAACACATCACCTTAAAAATATCATAATGAATTCAGATTGCCCAACACGTGTAAATGCATAAAAATTCCACAGTATTTTTCCGTGATTACAATACTTTCCCTAGACGGTGAATGTTCGGACAGTGAAAAAAAAAAAGCCTTAATATAATAAGTACAGCTAAAGAGCAAAACTAATGGATTAATAATTTTTAATTTAAAAAACTATATAAAACAGTTTTTAATAGTTGATAAAATTTCACTGTGTCATTTTACAAGTAAAAATTAAACGTAATAAGATGTTTTTTAACAATAAATAACAAACTCTTCTAGCGAACATGTAGAAAGAATAACTAACATTCATTAATTCAGCTTGAAAGAAGAATGTCCGAAGAGTAGATCAATATATCATTCCGTTAAAACGGCGCACATTACTCTCTCTGATATAAAGAAAACAACAACAACCCGATATCCTTTCAATACCGTATTGTTGTTCTCGGTAGGAATTCTTAACTTTCGTGAGAGTGTATTCCTGGGATAATTCATCTAATCGCTAATTGGATCACGTCCCGGACTGAATTTGGTTATTTGTCTTCCTGCGGGCATTAGGAGCTGACAAAACGTTAAAACACTCGGCGATACAATGTAGAAAAATACATTCGAGTCTGTTACCTCAGGAAACAGGTAATGGTGTGATCTATTCCCAAAAGTGTGTTCCTAAAAGTGTAGCAAGGGTAGTAAAGGACGAGAGAAAGTTAAGTAATGTTGTTTAAGGGCGTCCTTAAATTAAGGAATGCGTGTTGTGGGTTTCATTGAGCACATAATTTTTCTCTTGCGAAGTTTTTTTTTTTTTTTTTTTTTTTTTTAATTCTAGTCATTGATATGCGTGAACAGAGGAGTTGTATACAGTGTACACCTAACGCTTTGATAATGACGCAGCTTCTTCTGATAACAGCCATTTTTTTAAAAAATTGAATCTGACAACTTTATTGTTGCTGAATGTTCTGAGGTATGATTCAGCAAACGAATTAATTTAGTGGTTTTTAAACGACTTTTTCATAATTGTGGTATAATGCAATAGAAATTTATGTAATGGCATGTAACAGCAGCTTTAAATAAAAAGTTATGTGACAAAACCTGGGACGGCTGCAAAGTTGAGCGATTTTTTTTTTTCTTTTTCCATGATGCCAAACTATTTCATCGACGTTAATAAAGCAGTGAAAATACTCTATTAATATTATTTAATTTTAAGTATATTTTATTACTATAATTATTAAATCTGCTGTTATTATTATCCAAAAGAGAAATTTACTTTTGCTTGGTAACCATCTTGACCCTTGCCGTACCGTGTTGGACAATACACCCAAATTTAGAAAGGATTATTGTGAATTTCACCTGGCACGGAATTTTTTTCATCGTGCTTTAAACTGCTCTAGGCTTTCTGAGTTCTACAAGTGAATATTTTTAAAAAAATAAATCTGGCTAGTATATGGCTAGTAGTACTAAAAATAAATCTGGCTCCTAGGAATCTAAAACGGAATCAGTGTTTTTGGGACACTCTGTATAACATTAAGCAATATTAACAAAACTTACTAAAATACAAACCCCTGGTGATAAAACAAATAGATCTAAAATAAGAAAAACTTATAACCAGTAATAATACAATAATCAGGGATGTGCCAGCTGCTCCAATTGCTCCAAATTGCTCCAAATCAATGATGATGCTCCAATCTGCTACAAAAAGATCATTTTGGGACATTTTTGCTCCAAATTCACCAAAAGTGTAATTTGAAATTTTTCCATGTGCCAAAAACGCTCTTAATCTCCCAAATTTTTATAAAAAATTTCATAGCACATTCTAAGCATTCTAATTTCAATCTTTTATCCGCCAATCTTAAAAGCGGAAAATTTTCCTTTGACATTCCTTTGTAATCTCTAATACTTGAAGAATAAAAATTGGCCCGTATTTTAAATTTAATAATTTTAAGTTGATGAAATTTTAATTTTTTTAAGCTACTGGCAGTAGTTATAAGGTTTAGTAAATATTAGGTTTTTTTTATTATTTAAAATAGATATTTAGTATAACACTGTATAAAATAACTGAACTTTTTAATTATTTTTTGAAACTTCTGACACACCTTTGTAGAAATAAAATTTGAAATTTTATAAGCAATGTCAAATTGCATGAAAAATCTTTTGTTTGCGAGACTTTAGATTCACCACTTCTAACTAAAACTGGTCATATCAGGGAATTTTTAATTTAAATTGGGGGAGGGAAAAAAAGATAGTCTAGATGTGAATATGATGTATTTTTATGAAAGAATTGTCAGTGCATGTGTAGTTTTTGTTGCTAAGTGTTTTAAGAACCTCCCTAATTTTCATTTTTCAGATTAGCATTCTTAAATGACTTCTCCCTTCCCTTGAAAAGTAAATTTTGTGTTTCAAAATTCTTGTGCTCCATAAGTGACTTTTTTGTGTTCCAAATTGCACCAGAAATCTGTTTTTCTTGCTCCAAACTGCTCCAAAAATGTGTTTTTTCTTGCTCCACAAATTGCTCCAAACTTTAATTTCTACTGGCACATGCCTGAATAATGTTAAAAATGGCAAATTACTCGAAATGTAAAAAATAAAAACCCCAGATCATCTGCACAAATTACAGAAAAAAGAAAATTTACAGCTAATAATGAAACTCATCAGCTGTCACGCACGGAAAAGTTACCAACCAAATCCTCAGAAGATCAAAAAATAGGATTTCGGCATTGTCGTCCATCACAGAAGCTGATTTCTTCACAACCTGGGGCTAGCTGGTTAATAAGAATATACTTGAACCAAAAAACAAGTAATATAATAAAAAAAGTTTTTAAAGTCAATTCCTATACTTAGGTCAAGAAAGAAAATTTTTATTTTAGTTACTTTTTATTAAATATAATTAATTATTAAATTAATTAATTAATTAATGCAGGGCCGTTTGTGAAGCAAGGGCCTATCCCGTTAATCCAGTTTATTTGTTTGGTTTTTTATTTTCATTCATTTTTAATCCCACGTAACAGGTTCTAAAATTAATTAATTTAATTCAATTAATGAATTAATATTTGAAAAATATTATTAACATCAAGTGTCATCCACTACAAGTTTTAAAAAAATGTATTTGAACTTGAGTGGATGAATAAAAAATATTTTATTAACGATTGAAAATTTGAACAAGGTATATAAATATAGGGAGAGTGTGAAGTACAATAGTAGGGATTGAATGAAGTAGCAAGAAAAAAAAAAAAAAAGAAAGAAAACTACTACATATGATTAGTTTTCATTGTCTACGTGTGGAATCTTGATAGTTCGAATTATTATCTACGACTGGGAAAGACAAACACTTAAAATGTTAAAACAAAACATTGTAAATTTTTGCGCAAATATTTTCTATTCTCACAAAGAAAACCTCTGAAGGAAATACATACATTTTATTTTGATATCCCTATGCAAACATGAACCCAGAGAGAGAGAGAGCGAGAGAGTTTTTTTTTTTAATGAACTTTTGACCCAATTAGAAAGCTGCCTTCGGGGATGGTTTGAGACTTGATTAAAAGCCCATTAGTATGGAGTCGCCTCGTTAGATTCTTGGAAAACGACAGCTATTAACCCTTTCAGGCGCAACCCTTTCCCAATGCTGAAAAAAGGGCAGCCGTTGCCATCGCTCAACTTAACTACCAGCAAGATGGCGGACGATCGAAACGTTCATCAGCTGTGCGGGCACAGCCAGCTGTCGTCAAAAAAGGGTCTCTAGATCTGTGGCACGCGATGAGCGTTTCGATCGATCGTCCGCCATCTTGCTGGTAGTTAAGTCGAGCGATGGCAACGGCTGCCCTTTTTTCAGCATTGGGCAATCTATCCAGCTGTTCTCGCATTCTTCCCTTTTTCAGCAGATGTCAGTGCTGTTAAAAAGAATCGTGACAATTTTTTTTTTTTTTTTTTTTTTTTTTTTGCGCGAAATGATTCGGATGAAAAGGATTCTTGTGGAACCCGCAACTATTTTTATGGAAATCGAATCTATTCTCCGTGACTGGCAATAGTCAAAGCTTCAGAGTTAGGTGTTCCCAGAGCGGGAACACTGCGCGTTATAGGGTTAACCCTTTGAGCGTCGTGGAAAAGCGACAGTATTGGTTTTGTCACTTCAACAGCAAGCTCAGGTACATAAAACGACTGGTTATTGTGGAATTTAATTCACCACTAAACACAGGTTTAATTTGTTTGCTTCAGTCTTAAAAAATAAGTAAAAAAAGAAGCTAAACTCAACGGTGGAGATTCCCCCCTTAACCAGAGCCTTATTATCGCATGGGCAAATCTCGACTTTACCCAGGGCCCCTGGCTCGAAGGGGCCCCCAATTTCAAATGTTATTCTGAAATATTCTTTTCTTTAACAAAATTTTATGAAAAATAAAACAAATTTTATAGATGGGGACCCCCAAATTCATCAATGCCCGGGTCCCCTGTTGGTCATAATCGGGCCCTGGCTACACCACAAACTGTGTTTTGTGATTTTCAAGAGTTCTTCCAGATAAGTTTTCAAACATTTTAACCTACTAGTACGCAAGTGACTTGAACATTGTTCTTTTGCAAGAAAGAATTGTTGTTTGTTGTACTGTGGCTGTTTTTGAGCTGACAGTGTTTTTTCCCATCAGTTTAAAGTTGAATTTGCTAGATGACGTGTCGGGTACTATGAAATGCTAGGTAATATTTTAATGCATTTCATGCCATCCACCAAAAAACCGGAAAACAAAGACGCTGAATGCATCTTCTGTAACAGAAAATTTTCCGAAGACGAACCAGGAGAAATTTGGATTTTTTTCAATCCTTCAGCTGTTCTTTGTGGGCTCATGTTGTCTGTACCGGAGCACAGCATGAAGATATCTGTCTCCCACTTTTGTAAATAGACTCGCAGCAGACATGACTTAAACATAATCTTAAAAATATAGTTTTATAGTTAAAAATAATTATGTTTTATAAAGTATAATTAGTTTTTCAACTGCTTAAACCGCATATTCCATATTGCCCGACTATTTCATATTAACCCTTTGAGGCGCAACCCTTTCCCAATGCTGAAAAAAAGAGCAGCCATTGCCATCGCTCGACTTAACTACCAGCAAGATGGCGGACGATCGAAACGTTCATCACGTGACACAGATCTACAGATCCTTTTTTTGACGCAGCTGGCTGTGCGGGGCAATCTGTCCAGCTGTTCTCGCATTCTTCCATTTTCCAACCGATGTCAGTGCTGTTAAGAATAATCGTGACACTTTTTTTAACGGGAAATGACGTGCTCAAAGAGTAAAGGATTCTCGTGGAGCTATGTCACTCGCAACTATTTTTATAGAAATCAAATCTATTCTTCGTGACTGGCAGCAGTCAAAACGTCAGAGTTTGGTGTTGCCAGAGCGGGAACACTGCGTGTTAAAGGGTTAACGAGAGTCGAGAGGACTTTCGGCCTAATCACGGTAGCTGTGTCTTAGCTTCATCCCAGATCAGTAATGTAGCCATAGGTTTCAGAGTCACAGCCTGAGATTTTGCCAAGGTAATGTGTTATATTCATAACTGTATTCTGCAAAGATTAATATAAAAGTATTTAAACGTATTTAATGTAATAAAAGTATTTAAACAGTTTAAAGGTAGTTATATATGTGTTCTCTGTTAATTAAGCAGATTTAATTAACATAGAACACATATATAACTACCTTTAAACTGTTTAAATACTTTTATTACATTAAATACGTTTAAATACTTTTATATTAATCTTTGCAGAATACAGTTATGAATATAACACATTACCTTGGCAAAATCTCAGGCTGTGAGTCTGAAACCTACGGTGCGGAGTTGTGCATTTCCCCTTCTGACGAGGACAATGCATTTTAAACTTTTTTATATAATAACAATGGCTGGCCTGGGGGGTCTTTCCTTTTATATTTACTAAGTAATATTAAACACATGTTTTCTTTAAAGTTGCTTCAACAAGCGCTATGTAACATGTGGAACCACTGTATTTTTGTTTACTTTTGCATAGAATTCAACTATATATATATTATAAAGATTACTCAATCGTTTAACATGTACCTTTAATTTAATCAGTAAATTACACGCAGTCATCAGAAAGTAATGAAATTCGAAAATACACTGGATTATTTTTGTATTTGGGTTGGTTTTAAATAAGCGATCATGATTAAAAAAGGGGGAAAAATCCATTAATAAGTATCGATTTAAATCAATTATTTTTTCAATCTCCCCCTTTTCTTGCATAGTTTATCATTTTAAGCTGATTACGAAATCAAACGTAAATAATCCCTGGATAGCTTAGAATGCTCACGTGTTTGAATATAAATACCACCTGTTGGGGAACACGAGGCTCTAAAGCCGGTTTTATGGCTCGAATTCAACTTTTTTGTTTCCTTAGCAATGACACACTGATTTGAGTTACATAAATGATGCGATGTGTGACAACTTAAAGGTCATAAAATGAACTAATTAGTGCAATTAGCTCAATGGGGAAAGGCTCCACTACATGTTCCGTATTTATGCGAGCATAAAAATAAATTCATCGTAAACATTCTGAAGGAGTTTGGTGTTTTATGCTTATTGGACATTGTAATGGATGATTTGAAACTGGCTTACTACAATGATGCCGGGGCGTATAGCCATAGTGTGTAGGGTGTTAGAAAATGTCATCGTAAACAGGTTGCGCTTTCACGCATTATTCGAGCACTGAAAGGTGTTCCGTAGCTATTAAAATAGATTAAATAAAGGGTCAATAAAGAGGACTAGATGCATTTCATTTGATTATTTTTAATGAAATGTTTGACGTAAGCAAGCAGTTCTTTTTTTCTTTGGTTGTGATGTGCAGAATTTCAAAGAATTGTACAGTAATAAAGTCCTTACCATATCAAGCCGATAATTAATCTCTAAACAGATGTTAAGGCTGTAGTTCTAAGGAAAAAAAAAACTCCGTTTTTAGTCTTGGAACACAAATTGCAATAAACTAACAGCACCATGGTCTCCAAAAAATTCCAGATAGTTCTTCCCAAGCTGCTTTACATTGTAATAAGCGAAAAAGCTGTGCCTTTTGGGAAATTTTCTGAAAAAATTCTTAAACATGGATCTGAGCTGCAAAATTTTTAGAAAAACGACACGTTTTTGCGAAAATTTCTGATTTTTAAGAATTTTTAATAAAAGTTTTGAAACTGATACAGGTTTATCGTTACAGGTTGTAAAGAGACAGCTTCAAAATTTTGTAGTGCCTGGCATAATTAGTTTACTTGTTCTTATGTACCAAAACCACATAACTTTTTTAAGCTACACCGTTAAGGTGCAGGTGTGTGTGTGTGGGGGGGGGGAAGTAATTTTAAGCATCACTCCAGTTTCCACGTTTCGGTGAAGCGACTAAGCACTCTTGGGGTCAACTTTAATTCTCTGAGCTATAAAGTACCGGCTATATACATTTGCTGTTTTTTCATACATTATCTACGAACCTTTTAGCTAGGAAATATAAAAACAGATGATTGCACCAAACAGAATTAAGTGTTTGAAACGAAGAGATAAATAAAACTTTATATAATAACACACATACGAAAAGTACTTATCGCATTGGACGATCTGAGGCTGAAAAAATATACAGCCTTCTTTAGCAGTCAACACACCGTGTGGCAAAATAGGGCGATTAGTACCTTTTTATGTGTGCTATTACATGTAGTTTTATTTATTTCATCTTTTAACACCAGTTTCTTTTTGAGAGTTTTTATTTTTATTTTTTATTTTTATGAAACGATTTAGAATTACAATTACTTTTTAAGCATTTGGCTTTGTAATGTACCATACAAATTCATATTTTACTAAATAATGTTTATTCACAAATAAAGTCTGTTTTCACGTATTTTTAGTTGTATTTTGAAGTTTTTATTCGATAATATTGTAGAATTTTATGTTAAAAATTATGTTTACTTATGTGAAACATTTTTTTTAAAGTTTAAAACATATTTTTTTCCAATCATTTCTCATTAAATATCGATTCCTAGCATTTAAATGGCTTCTTCATTCTGAATAAGAACAGTTTGAAGTTTTAAAAAATATTAAAATAAATGTCCTCGAAGTATTATCATTATTATTATTATTATTATTATTATAACATGAAAAGTACCAAAAAGAAGATATGCTGTCGAAATAGCTCAGACCTGAAAGCGTCGGTTCTTATAAATAACACAGTACACAGCAATAACATATTTTAATTTCTTGGTAATTGATTAATATTCACGGTAGTTAAAGCACAGCAGTTCGACAAACACACAAATCGAAATCACTAACACTTTTCATTATTGCTGAAAAATTGAAATTTAAAGAAAAGATAATCTAGAAAGTTAAAAATGAATGAAAGCAATTAACAAAAATGGATAGGCAGTCATGCATAGAAATAAATGTGTAATTTATTCGTAGTGTAGCGTGGTGATTTTTCTCCTCGTCTCTCTCTCTCTCTTAGCTCTTGCTCCCGGTATTCCAACTCGGATGATCCCTCGCTTTCGCAGAGTGAACGCCATCTATTGGTGAAGAAAAAAATTAAAATTCTCTGGCAGTTTCATGAATTCTATTCATTTTTATTTACTTTTCTTTCAAGATAGCATTTTCAGTCAATGATGAATTTTATTATAATATGGTAACTATTGATTCATAAGAATGAAGACATTTTATAAAAGAATTCTTATAATAATACTTTAAGAAAAGGGTTCTTTCAAAGAGTACTGTGAAAATTTATTGACTGTAAACATTTTGGTCTCATGAAACTTTCATAAGAATTCTTGAATGCAAAAATCGCCTTCAAAATGAGACGAGACAGTATCAATAGAGGGAAATATTGTAAAATCGCAAATGGTTTTTGTTTGTTTGATTGATTCATAACTCTTACGGGTTGAGGGGTTGCCTTGGGCGTAAGTTTTTTTAAGGGGTTCTTATGAGTATTCACGTTACATCTGGAGAAAAACACTTGTAATTCTAGACTGACATATAGAATGCCGCGAGGAGGTAGGCCAGACCCTGGACCACGGGGGTAGCTATCTATAGCTTTCTCATGGTGCGGGTTCAGGGTTCAGCTGGGGGGGGGGTGCCTATTCTCACTATAAAATTTGATTGACAGTAAATTTTGCTAATAAATATCTGGTAAAATTTTTCATTTACTCTAAAAATTGTTAAACTCCTTATAGGAAATCGTATTTTCTGTTTACCGAATTATAAAATTTAAAAAATGGATGTACTTTTGATGTACTTTTTAAGTTTTTAAAATTTATATTTTTTTTACTGTATACTATTTTGAGGGGTGGATTCAAAAGGTGATTATTTAGTTATAATTAGTGTTTGTTCGCAGACTAAGGAGGATGCCTAAAATCGAGTACTATGGTTGGAACTCGAGCAACTTGGTCAGCATTTTGTAGGGGCAATGCACTCTAAAAAAAATTCAGTGGATTAATAAGAAACATCTTGGAAACAAAGATGACGTAACTTTTCTTAGTAATACTGCTAAATAAAGCCCTGTAAATCAATTGACATACATGGCTTTATTTAGTAGTTATATTAAGAAAAGTTATGGCATCATACTCAAAAAAAGTGATGGAATCCTTGTTTCCTAGAGATTTCTTGGTAATCAACTGATTAAAAAAAATTTTTTTTAGGGTGTAAAAGCCCAAATACCACCTCATAATTAATTAGCTATCATGTTAAACTCTACCTGTAAATATCCTGTCTTGATATGTAAATATGTAAAATAAAGTTACTTCAAAATCTCTACGGACTTACTGTTTAACCCTTTGAGGCGCAACCCTTTCCCAATGCTGAAAAAAGGGCAGGGCACAGCCAGCTGTCGTCAAAAAAGGGTCTCCAGATCTGTGGCACGCAATGAACGTTTCGATCGTCCGTCATCTTGCTGGTAGTTAAGTCGAGGGATGGCAACGGCTGCCCTTTTTTCAGCATCGGGCAATCTATCCAGCAGTTCTCGCATTTTTCCACTTTTCAGCAGATGTCAGTGCTGTTGAAAATAATCGTGACAATTTCTTTACGGGAAATGACGTGCTAAAAAGTAAAGGATTCTCGTGGAGCTATGTCACCCGCAACTATTTTTATAGAAATCAAATCTATTCTTCGTGACTGGCAACAGTCAAAACGTCAGAGTTGGGCGTTCCCGGAGCGGGAACACTGCGCGTTAAAGGGTTAAGCACTACCATTCTCTATTATCAGAAATTCGAGATAATCCTCTTGAAATCCTTGGGTATTTTGTTTGTTTATGTTTCCATTGGAAGGGAAAAAAGTATCACCAGAAAAAATTCGAACTATTCCATCTGTTTGCTCATCACACGCGCGCATGTCCATTCTCCTCCCCTGCAGCACAAAAGGCTCAACATTATGCGAAACGACCTGAAAACCGATTTAACAAAAAAAAGAAAGGATTACGAAACAAACAATTAATGAACGTTCCTCTTTTATTCTTTGTGTTTCCCAACGGACTGTTTTCAATTAGGAACATCTCCTGGCAGACGATAATGAAATGGTGTGCGTTCTCTTTCGTCGTTTTTGTGCTGCTGTCACGTTACGTAACATCACCAATGGTGAAAAAGCAAACAAAAGAGAACATTGGGAAAAATTTCCCATGATGGATTTTAAAAAGCGTGCCTAGTTTTTTGTTGACGATAATGAATTCAAATTTCATAAAAAGGATTAAATAATACTTTGTTTAGAACTTCCGAAATCATTGTAGTTCTTAATATTCCCCTTCAAAGTAGTTTTACAGTGAGTTGCCAAATTACTAGGAGCAGTCCCAAATTTTTTAAGTTGGTTCGAGGTCACTTGACTGCAGTGTGAAGTGGTATAGCGTGGCACTTATGGATTTATAATATTATATATATGTCTACAATTCAATTCTTAAGGCGACATTGGACCATAAAAAAAATTCTGTATTTATCAGCCAATCACTACAAAAATTTATATAGTGATATAATGTTGCCCGACTATGGAAATACTTTGGAAGATGTTTTGAAGTAATAATTACTTTGGAAGATGTTTACAAGTAGCAGTGATTTTTCCAAACATGGGTTTGTCAAAAACTAATGCATCATTTTCACAGAAATAACTCGACTAAAATTGATAGTTTACAACAGAGGAAGCCAAATCGTGGCACATGCGATAAATTTGGTGCACTGGATGATTTCAATGACGCATTGCATCCTTGTACCTACTTATTGTTTTGAGATAGGATCAACACTTTTAAACACATTTCCGACCCCACACTGCTATGCGATACTGAACCGTCTTGATTCCCTCTACCACGTCGCACATTTTTAACCCTTTAACGCGCTGTGTTCCCGCTCTGGGAACACCAAACTCTGACGTTTTGATTTTTTCCAGTCACAAAGAATAGATATGATTTCTATAAAAATAGTTGCGGGTGACATAGCTCCACGAGAATCCTTTACTTTTTTAGCACGTCATTTCCCGTAAAAAAATGGTCCCGATTATTTTTAACAGCATCTGCTGAAAAATGGAAGAATGCAAGAACGGCTGGATAGATTGCCCAAGACTGAAAAAAAGGGCAGCCGTTGCCATCGCTCGACTTAACTACCAGCAAGATGGCGGACGATCGAAACGTTCATCGCGTGCCACAGATCTAGAGACCCTTTTCGACGACAGCTGGCTGTGCCGGCACGCGATGAACGTTTCGATCGTCCGCCATCTTGCTGGTAGTTAAGTCGAGCGATGGCAAAGGCTGCCTTTTTTTCAGCATCGGGAAAGGGTTGCGCCTCAACGGGTTAACTGCAGAGTTAGGAATTACCCTGTATATTGTCCTAGCAGATGGTAATTCCACCTCAGACACATTTCGGAAACCTCTAAACGCGCTCGTGTGTCCAAAGTCAAAATCCCCTTATATTGCAATTTTTTATCCGACTCAAATGCAGACTGGTCTTTCAACCATCTTTGCCTCATCTTTTACACGGCACGCGTTGTGTCTCGGATGCAAAAACCCCTGGATCAATAAAGCAACGCTGTAAAGCCATCATTACATCTTTTGCCATCGATTTAAATTTTTCTGCAGAAGAAATATCTAGCGAAACCCATAATCCAACAAAACAAAAGCTACAAAAATAAGCCCAGAGTTCCAATGGTGCACACGTAAATATTGATTCTTTTTTGTCCCCTGACGTATTGCTAAATTTGAATCCCAGAAATTTTTTTTGTTTGTTGGTATTTATTTATTTATTATTTTTTTCGCCATTTCTGCTGCTGCTGGAAAGAATGTGGTGACTTTTCGGCTGAGCAACGATATGGAAATCTTTCTGCGCTGCGCAAATTTTATTTATTTATTTTATTTTTATCTTTCCTGGGTTGCAAAAGGATATGTGGAGTTGGGAAAGAAATTGAGAACTGGATTATAAAAATTGCGAATTGTAGGTTTCTTTCTTTATTTCCGTTTTCCCTCTTTATATTTCACGTATGTTTAGTCACTTATTGTTTTTTTTTTTTTTTTTGTTTTTTTTTTTTTCATTTTGTGAAATTGCAAAGTTTAGTGTGTGATTAATTAACAGTATTTTTATTTTTCATGGGGGTGTTGAATTAAATGTTGTTAAGTGTGAAGAATTTGCAATGTTCGCATCCTTATTTTAAAAATTTGACTCCTTATGTAAATCTTTTTTCTTTGAAAGCTGAAAAGGGGCAAAAGTAATAACAAAAAATAAAAAAAAATAAAAAATTCGTAAATTAAAATTTAAGTGTGCAGCATAAACTTTCAGAAAAATACTGAGAATAATCTCCATTTAATATTTTAGCTGTAAAAATTACTTGAGTTAAAAAATCTAAAATGAGTGTACACTTAAGTTCTATATATTAAAAACGTATCGTGATCCATGCTTCGTCCTCATTTTTCTTCCTTATTCTATTAAGATGGAAAATGTATCATTATTCATGAGTGTGTCGTGTTTTTCTTTCTCGTTCCACAGAACACTTTTTTGGAAATGAAATTTCTAACTATTCTTCTCATTTGCAATAAACTGTAGGTTTTGACAGTTTCTAGCCAAATATAGAAAATATCGCGAAGCTAGGTTCAGTTTTGGGGACTTATTTTTTGGCGCACACTTGGCGATGAAAAATCAAAAATTGCAAACCTGGGCGACTTTCAGCATTTTATTCTCCTCTTCCCGTCGTACTGTACGGCAACCCTATTGAAAAATGCAGCGAAAACGTGTTGACGCAAATCGGTCCCCGAAAATTTGATCACAGACATATATCCACAAATTATGCAGACACCGCTGTCGGCATAATTTGTGGACGAAATATCACTCTAGTGCTAATAAATTCTGTAAATAGATAACCATTATATAAACGAAAAAAACATTTTTATCGTTGATTTAAATGTTTTTCCATGTTTTTATTTTTTTAAGCATCTCATATTTTGACTAATTATAAAAACGGTAAATTTCGACAATAGAAAGTAAGTATTGGAATTTAAGAAAAATTTTTTGTTTGGTTTTTATTTTAGAAAAAAATTGAGAAGCTCACACACGTATATTAATAACTAACCGACATTTTAAAAAGACATTTTAACAACTCCTTTGATTTACAAGCAAAGCAAAGCAGCTGTACTAACGTCATAAATATATTTGAATCACACAAAAAAAAAGTTGCAAGAATTCTAGCATAAAATACTAGAATCTTATTTTCAACTAATCCTAGAGCTTTCTGATTTATATTTGTCTCCAATTTCTTTCTGAAGAAAATATAATACTTTTTTTTTGTCTACTTTTCATAAATTCTGAGCTTCAAAAGCATTATTTATTTTTTCATATATTTATTTTTTTAACAAAAAGTCTTTGTGAAAATAAAATGAAAAATTTTGGCAATATACAGATTCTTTTTGCCTAGAATACAGGGACAAAAAAATATATATGCGACAGAATAAGGACTGAGGGTTGGCAACTTTCCAAATCGAAGCATAACAGTTTTGTGGCTAAGTCAAATCGATTTGCACCGTTAATACAAGACAATTTCTGGTCACTGAAAAGTTAATACTGCTGTTTTGATAAATTGGCGTGGAACTTTGATGATATTGGTAGTCGTTCTTTTATTTTTAAGTAGCAGGGAGATAGAGATGTTAAATTTTAGCGGTATGGTTGGTTTTTTTTTTCCACTGTGGGGGAACTTGGGTAATTTAAACAAAATTTTCGTAACTCATTATAGAACGCGAATTCCGGGTGTTTCATATTTAACTACACCAAATCTTTGAAAGTAAGTTGGAAAAAGTGAAATCTCTTTGTAACGAGAAAGATAAGTCATGCCGGACACATCATTTATAAAAGACTTTCCAAGACAGCAATCTTTTTGACGCCGAATTTGTCTCGACTTTTGGAGATGATTTCAAAAAAGGTGTATATCAATATTAATGTAGTTTTGCGAAATCCTTTACAGTTATTTAACCGTTATTTCCAGTTTTTAAATAAAGCAGCTATGAACGTGTATATTTTAGGTGTGCCGGAAATTAATATCTTTATTTTAACATAAATTTCAAACTTTCAACAAGTACTGAATGACAAACAAGCTGTGCCTAAGTGTACGACTCATAATAACTGCTAAATTTTAAAGCGAGAATTTTGCAGATAATATTTTTTTTTTCTTTTGAGAAAAATGGCCACTCCTTGGATGGTTTTATTCAAAAAGTCCTGAAATCGACTTTCAGGTATTCGTGAGTGTTGTATTTTATGACAAGAATTTTATAGATATCTCTTTTATTCGAGATCACGCAGAGCATGTGAAAATAAAGTTTTGGCGCCCTGTCCTCCATAAGTTACGAATTTTGGAAAACGCTCTCCAATCTAGCTCCTACGCTAAAAATCTCATGCACGTGGCAAAATTCGTATTATAAACTTCAGTAGTTTTAGCTAGGCAAAATATTGACGTACCAAAAACGGACAGAACTTTCCGGTAGACCTTGCATTGTGCTTAGTCTGTTGAACCTGCCAAAATTAGATACCTAGTTTTTGAAGCAGCTGGCTGTGCGGCACAGCCAGCTGCGTCAAAAAAAGGGTCTCTAGATCTGTGGCACGCTATGAACGTATCGATCGTCCGCATTCTTGCTGGTAGTTAAGTCGAGCGATGGCAACGGCTGCCCTTTTTTTCAGCATTGGGCCATCTATCCAGCTGTTCTAGCATTCTTCCATTTTTCAGATGTCAGTGCTGTTAAAAATAATCGTGGCAATTTTTTTGACGGGAAATGACGTGCTAAAAAGTAAAGGATTCTCGTGGAGCTATGTCATCCGCAACTATTTGTATAGAAATCAAATCTATTCTTCGTGACTGGCAACAGTCAAAACGTCAGAGTTTGGTGTTCCCAGAGAAGGAACACTGCGCGTTAAAGGATTAACAATTCCACAAATCTTCGTACATCCTCGAAAAGCAAGAAATCGCAGTTTGGTACCAAGACCAAACTCCAGTATCATGATAAGAATCTAAAAATAAAGAACACAGAACTTTTGTAATATTATTTTTATTTTGTAGTTTTTTCGAATGCCCCTAGCACATAAAAATAACAAGGATGTATCTCGTTGAATTATTCAACTTCGAAAAAGTCCTCTTTACAAACTGCGAGCATCTTATTTCCAACTGACCGAAGTCTCTCTCTTGCAATTGCTTTTGAGCTTCCAAGTTCTTCCTACAACAAATTTCGATGTTTTTGTCAGTTTATTTATTTACTATTTATTTTACTCCACTGAATCTTAGTTTTCAAAGAGACTTTATTTTTCCTTTTTATAGTTTGAATAGGTTTTTTTTTCCCGTAAAAAAAGAAGAAAAAATGTGACTTAAAAAAAAAAAGAAGAAGAAGAAGAAAAAGCGGGAAAAGCTTTCTGAAAAGCATATACAAGAATAAAAGCCGAAAACTGGCAACGTTCCAAAGAAGAGAAAAAAATGTATAACAATTTCAGAGACAATATCGTATCGATTTATTAGGTTGAAATAATGCGACAGTTTATGGTTGCTAAAATGCTAATACTTTAGTTCGATAAACGGGGTTAAAACATTTTAGTTTTTTTTTTTTTTTGTATAAAGAACACAGTGAAATTGAATTGCTTTCTTCCCTACATTGTGTTGTAGTTACTTGTAATTACAGAATAACATAGCTTGTAACAACAGTGCGTCATGCAGTTACAAGTAACGACTGAACTACGAACTGGTATAAATAATAGAATTTATTTATTTATTTATTTTCACTGCACTGTATAAAGAGTCTCTCTCTCTCTCTCTCTCTATATATATATATATATATATATATATATATATTCCACGGGGTATGTTTTGCTGTGTTATTCTTAGTACTTTACATATTAATCGTATATATAAGTATTTATTACAGCATAAATCTGGGTGTTTTTCTATTATTACTTGTGTTCCAATTAAGTTTATGTTTCTTTAAAAAAAAAAGAAAAAACCAACCTGTTGGAAATATTTTAACCGAGTTATTTTGTTGAATATTTTTTCTTTTTCACATTGCTTTGCAAAACTCTAAAATTTGATACATTTTATTGATATACATCCTTATTCTTTTACCTAAATCAATTACTTCCCACTCTGTTTTCGCATGCAGACAATATTTTGATAAAAAATGACTTCAAAATTATTCAATTATTTTTGTGAATGGCATTTCTGTCCATTGATTAGATTCAAGTACCTAAATCTTTTCTGCCGCCGAAAATCGTCAAGTATGGCAAACACGATCCTTTTTTTAAATATAGTTTTTGTGTAAATATCTTCTAAAATAATTAAAATTTATGAATTTTAAATCATGTGACTGACTTGCCTGAATTTTTACGGTCTTTTTAATACCTGCTACGTACGTGTTTGCACGTGGTCCGATTGCTGAGTAAACAGTGCGAAAACATGTTTTGAAGTATATAACTTGCAAAAATGTTGACAAAATGAATACATAAATAAAATAAAATGAAATAAATAAATAAATAAAAGTTAAACAGGTCACTTAGTAACGTTGTGGGCCATCTGAAAATGTGGGCCATTCGGGAACGCAATTCCAAAAATGTTACCCATCCAGGATTTTTTTCTGGTTATGCCGTTTCTTACTACAACTAAAATAGCTAAATTCTTTGTAAACATGGAAAATATTGTTAAAAATCATGAAAATTTACATTTTTAAAAAGACAAAAATTTGCGCTTTTTTAAATAGTTTCTTAGAATACAAATGGAGATGGGGATGAACAAAATTTGCAGTTTTGCCAACACAGAACAAAGCGCAAAGAAATCGATTTTAAATTTAGTATGTCAGAAATATTTTCTATTATGAACAGAAAACTAAATGTTTGCCCTACGCAAGTGAATGTTAGTTTTCTAGAAATTCATGATTACATTCTGCCACCGATTACATTTAAATTCTTAAAATTTTTGATTAATAAATTATATAACTTATATTCGAAATGGGGTATTAGCTTGTGTCCTGTTGTACCCGAGATCTTGTTTTCGTCAATAGAAATGGAGTAATTGCAGTGAAACGCAGGTTCTGAAAGCTCACAAATTTTATATTTTCTAAATTTTCAGCAATTATTTGCAAAGAAATTTTGCTATAAATTTGTAACCACGCAAAATATTCACTAAACTATTTATTTCTCTTTATTGTTCCACAGTGCTCACAATGTTCATAAACACCTGTCGATAAACTGATATTCTTTTTACTTTTTTAATTTTTAATAAATTTTAAAAATAATTTTAACATTTTAAAAACTCAATATTGATTATTTATTGTTTTTTAATTAAAATTTTAAAAAAAGTACGCTAAATCATCTTTAGTTGAAAAGCACAAACCCGGAACATTTACCTGAAATTTCAGAATTTAAAGACCAACTTTTCAGATTACGATCAATAATAATTAAAAAATATGCATGTGAAAAAGCTGTAGTAGTTAAAAAAATATTAATTTACAGTTTTCTCCCCGTCTGCTACTGACAACATCCATTAAAAGTGAAGCCTGTAAAACTGTTTCTCTTACTATACAAACCAAAACTAAACTTTTCAAGTGTGTGGCGCCATCTGGAATTAGCATTTGAAAAGAAAACCTATTGAATTACTTTTGTAGTGATTATTTTCATAATATATTTTGCTCTCATAATTGTATTTAAATCTAGATTACAGTGATTATTTAAATACAATAATTACATTATATCTGAATATTTAAAGAGACAAAATTACTTCTGATGTAATTCTATAACTTCTTTTTTTTTTTTTTTAAATCTGTTGCATAATTCACTTAAATCACTATGTAATTTCAATACAATTGGTTATTTAACAAATTATTATTGTTTTATATCGGTTATATCGTACTTTAAACATAAATTTCAAATTTATGTCATTAATTACCTAAATTTAATAAAATATTCCTATGTCATGGTTACCTCTGGGGGTTCTCGTAGCCCTTATCGGGGGGTCTGCGAAATTATGAAAAATGGTTGCAAGCAGCTCAAGATGTCTGTGACAAGCCAAGAAACGGGAAGATACAAGAATATTTTTAAAGCGATAAATAAAACATGAAGATACCACCTTTATTATGTATAGTTGCTTAATATATTATATTTCTTAAAAATTACTTGATATTTAAATTAATATTTAATTATGCAACAAACTGGCTTTTATTGTTAATTATCTTTTTTTAGTAACTATTTTCTGCTCATAGAAAATTAACAGTTGCATGTTTCTTTGTTTTCCGTTTCAGGGCTTCTTCCGTCGCAGCATACAGAAGAAGATCGAATACCGGTGCCTGCGGGATGAAAAGTGCCTCGTAATCCGGCTCAACAGGAATCGGTGTCAGTTCTGTCGCTTCAAGAAATGTCTGGACGTCGGCATGTCCAGAGACTGTGAGTACAGACTACCCTGCAGTTAATTTAAGAAATAGCGAGAGGTTTTGATAAAATTAATTAATTTCTAAACAGCCTGAAACGCTTTTATATTTTAAACACGCACTAAATCGCTATATGTTTAACCCTTTGAGGCGCGACCCTTTCCCAATGCTGAAAAAAGGGCAGTCGTTGCCATCGCTCGACTTAACTACCAGCAAGATGGCGGACGATCGTCGTTCATCACGTGCCACAGATCTAGAAACCCTTTTTTCGACGACAGCTGGCTGTGCAGCACAGCCAGCTGTCGTCGAAAAAAGGTCTCTAGATCTGTGGCATGCGATGAACGTTTCGATCGTCCGCCATCTTGTTGGTAGTTAAGTCGAGCGATGGCAGGCTGCCCTTTTTTCCAGCATTGGGCAATCAATCCAGCTGTTCTCGCATTCTTCCATTTTTCAGCAGATGTCAGTGCTGTTAAAAATAATCGAGACAATTTTTTTACGGGAAATGACGCGCTTAAAAAGTAAAGGATTCTCATGGAGCTATGTCACCCGCAACTATTTTTGTAGAAATCAAATCTATTCTTCGTGACTGGCAACAGTCAAAACGTCAGAGTTGGGTGTTCCCAGAGCGGGAACACTGCGCGTTAAAGGGTTAAGACGTATCATAATCCACTTAAAAATTTATGCTACATTTTCAATCTATATAAGTGCAATGTATGTAATATACGTAAATAATTTAATTAACACAAATTTAACAGACTGCTTTTAGGACCTTTAAAAATAAAAAACATGATTTTTCCATCATTTCCCCCCACCTGACCCTATAACATTTTGCGAAAGATTCACTTTAATGATATGCTTATAAGTAGCTTCTTTGATACTATAGTCTTTTTGCAATAAAACAGCATTTACAGGCATTTATGATTGAGACAGGTCGATTGATCTTTTTAGTTTAAAGGAGAAAAATTGCAAGTATAAAATATTATATTATCGCTATACTATCGTCCTAAGCATAAGGTATCTCAACCTCAAATAACTGAAACTTTTGGAAATGAATGTTTTTGTAAATGTATATCCCGCACCTGCTGAATATTCTATGAATTAATGTTTTTTTGTTTTTATATTCAGTATTTAGTTATTTTTTTAAATTTAACAGATTTTTTTAAGCAAAATTATTTGTGATTTTATATTCAGTTGAGATGCGGATTTTTGGCTAAGCAAACGTTACCTAGCGCTAAGTTGTAAAATGCCTTATCTCAACAATATTTCCAAAAATCAAATTTACGTTAACATAATTAAAATTTTTGATTTATATACTTCAATTGTAATTTTGAAACTCAATTCTCTGAGTTTAGCCTTTTTGGCTAAGGAAACTCAGAGATGACTAATTCACTCAGGCATTTAACAGTATTTTGAAAAACAGGATTTTTTTTAAAGAAATATTTTTTTTTCCAATTTCTGAATTAGGAATAATTTCGGGTAGCTCACAAACATTAATAAACAAGAAAAATCGCAAAAAAAAAGAAAAATAAAGAGTTCCGTCGATTTTTTTAGGAGGGCAGTATGGGCCTTAAAATATTTAACCTATTTGTGAAAAATCTCATTTAACTTTGATTCAACAACCGGAAGCACAGCACTCGTATGTCGGGTGCTACGTAAGATCTATTAAGAGCTAATGTGTTATGTAGAATATTAAGGCAAAGCTACTCGAAGGCTATCTGCCTATGGAAGCGGGCCTTGCAGGGCCGCATTTAGTGGAGGGCAACCGGGGCCTCCACAAGAGAAGGGCACCACAATAGACATTTTTACGTAAAATTTCCTAACGAATACCTAATGATGTGCAAAATAATTTGCTTTAAATAAAATTCTGACAACGGAAGACCAGTTCTCTCACTCTTTCCACTCATTTTTCGTTTTAAACATTCCAGAGTGCGTTTCGAATTCTTGTCAAAATAGTTAATATTGATCTTCGATCCGATAAATCATGTGAATATTTGCGAGAAACAATCACAAAGTAAATGATTACAGTATTATATACTCAAGAAATGACACACTGGTCGTCGAAAAAATTGTTAACTTGCATGAGAAATAATAATCGGCCAATACTCTTTTGTTGCCCCAGGGCTTCCAAACCTCTAAATCCGGCACTGGAGCCTTGGGTAGAACACTTTTCAAGTGGTTCTAACGCCACTAAGAGCTAATAAAGCATTAAATTTTGAACTATAATACCTAAGCACAGAAACTATATTTACAGGCAGGGTTCCAAAATTGGCTTTTTTTAAAAAAAGCCTTCGAAAATTTTTCGAAAAATTTGTTAGATTAGAAAATTTTTTATTATTTTTATATTTTATAAAATACATTACAGCGGTAAGACGTCAAAGTAAGGATGCCAGATCGGCTTTAAAAAAAATATATTTTTTTTGTCTGCTAGTGATACGTTTCTTTTTTTGGTTGAGTTTCATTATTTACGATTAAAATATTGAAATGGAAATATATGTCTATATATATATTTTTTCTTCTTTGCAGCCGTGCGTTATGGTCGAGTTCCGAAACGGTCGCGTGAAAGGATGGAAGAGCAACAGCAGCGAGTAGTGAGCAGCAACCAGCAGCAGCAGCTGGAGAGTGAGCAACTTGAAAGCAGCCGAGAGTTGGCTGCGTACGATCTGACACTGACGGTGGCGCAGGCGCACCACGCGCACTGCGACTACACCGAAATGAGGACACGGGGCCTCGTCAGGAAGCCCGCCATCTTCGTGAGTGAAACGACGAATTGTCTACCTTTTCTTAACCCTTTACCAATGCTGAAAAAAGGGCAGCCGTTGCCATCGCTCGACTTAACTACCAGCAAGATGGCGGACGATCGAAACGTTCATCGCGTGCCACAGATCTAGAGACCCCTTTGTTTGACGACAGCCCGGCTGTCGTCAAACAAAGGGGTCTCTAGATCTGTGGCACGCGATGAACGTTTCGATCGTCCGCCATCTTGCTGGTAGTTAAGTCGAGCGATGGCAACGGCTGCCCTTTTTTCAGCATTGGACAATCTATCCAGCTGTTCTCGCATTCTTCCATTTGTCAGCCGATGTCAGTGCTGTTAAAAAGAATCGTGACAATTTTTTTTACGGGAAATGACACGCTGAAAAGTAAAGGATTCTCGTGCAGCTATGTCACCCGCAACTATTTTTATAGAAATCAAATCTATTCTTCGTGACTGGCAATAGTCAAAACGTCAGAGTTTGGTGTTCCTAGAGCGGGAACACTGCGCGTTTAAGGGTTAACCCTTGGAAGCGAAACCATTTTTGTATCGATATCATAGAGAAGAAAAAGGATAGAGAGCGCTATGACAGCCTTAATTTGCGGCACTTGCCCCGTCACGTGACTTGCGACACGATCTTACGAGCGTAATTCTTGCGCATCCAACTCTCCCTAGTTTTCTATGGAGCATTTGTGGCCAGCAAGCTCATTTCTGTTTTCATCGTTCTTCTTTTTATATTAAAAAACGATGTTTTCATCGTTTTTCGAACCGTATTCATCGTTCCCTTTTTAAGAAAAAATGGTATATAGCTGCTCTGAATATCGATGCAATTTATGATTTGCGAAAGTTTATGGAATAATATTTCACCGGAGAATGCTTTTTTTTCATATTTTCAAAATATACTTTTTATAAATGAAGAGTATTTCAATGTATCCACATACACTATACCTTGGCGATATTTTTTTATACCCAGAGGATTTGTATTGCGTATGTTGACTGCAAATGGTTACAAGCAAAACTTTCGGTCAACATACGCAATAGACTTAATCAGCATACGCAGTACACGCCAAATCTATCGATCTTACCACTCGATAGATTTGGCGATAAAACACAAATCTAGCTTGTCAGCACATTTTTGTGCAACAAGTCGCATGGTTAATCCTTGCCTCCCATTTCAAACGAGTTTTGAATGGCGATGTGCTTTCTATGCTCTGATCGGTATAGTAGAACAACTAACTGTATATACTGCCTAACAGGGAAAAAGTTCGTCCGTATCCATCGCTCGATTTGACTACCAGCAAAATGGCAGCCGATCTTTTAGCTCTGTACCCCGCGATGAACGATCGACCGCCATGCATAAAAGCTATAAAGCATAGCTGTATCATGAAACTGAAGTTTCTAGCATAAAGCACAAAAGCTGTATTTAATAAGATTGTAAAACGTATATTAGAATATTTTCATAACATAGTGTTACATTTCATTTCCTGCATCTCACACAAATATTAGGTATAGTAATTCCGAACATAAATTACGAAATTACGAATATTTAATTATAAAATCGTAAGCCTAATCTTCATCAATTCGTCAGTTTGTAGCCTTATAAAACAAGCATAGAATCTTATTGATCTTATGCTTGTTTTTATAAGGTATATACTTTATATTAAAACTATAAAACTTGTACTGAGCGAAACTTTCACCTCATATTTCAGAGTTTAAACGATTTCCAACCTACTTCAGACACCACCCCGGACAGCCTCGAACAGCAGAAGATCGTAATGTGGCAACACTTCGCGGCGTCGCTCACTCCCTCCATACAGAGAGTGGTCGAATTCGCTAAAAAAGTACCTGGCTTCTCCGAGCTCACTCAGGACGACCAGTTAATGCTCATCAAGAAGGGATTCTTCGAAATTTGGGTGGTCCACGCCTCCAGGCTCACGAGCCCGTCTGATACCACAATTACCTTCTCCGACGGTAGTTATATCACAAGACAGCAGGTGGAGCTCATGTTCGACGTGAGTATTGGCCTTATTCGTGTTTTAGTTGACACTGTTTGACACGAGATGGCGCCATGTGTATTTATGTATAAACTGCGTCGCAACTTCTTATTTTTGCTGGTCCTTGCTCTAACTGGGGCTCAGTTTTATACTTTTAATTGGTTTTGTCTATATTGTTTCTAAAATGTGACTGCAAATTACGCATTTCAAGATAATTATTGCTAACTCTATATAAAATGAAATTTTATGATACTATTTCTTAAAACTTGGGAAAATTAGCTTATATTTTATGTGTGACTGCATTACTTAACTAAAAGCTATTAAAAGTCTTTGAAATCTTACGGTATTCAAATTTTTTTCGAAACTTCTTCTTTTTCTTTTTTTTTCTTTTGCTGCACCGAATTAGTTTATTAATATTTTCCCAGTAAAGTGGCAAATTGAATTAATAAGAATATTTACAAACGATGAATTTAACTAATGGTGCATAAAAACTCTTAGAATTTTTAATTTAAACAGATAAATTAAAATTCAATCAATATTTAATTGCTTTATTGATTTGAGTTTACCAATTCGCTGATACTTTAGAAAAAAGTTTGAAAACCTATCAACCGGAATATCACTACTTCGCGTTTTGAAATAATTAATCGTTAATGTTGTATGTTTTATTCGTAATTTTTTTCCACCATTCATATTTTTAGTACGAGTTCGTTTTGGCTCTTTTCAACTTCGTCACATCCCTGAACAGTATGGAACTTAATGACACAGAAGTCGCGCTCTTCTCAGCAACAGTACTTCTCACCTCAGGTAGGTACAAGTATCTAATGTTTCTAACATTCCGCTTTGCAAAAGGAAAAGAAAGCTTTAAGAAACAAACTGACCTCTTAAATGGTGTGATTAAGTGAGGGATACGCTCTCCTTTAAAAGTTCAAAGCACCCCATCCAAAAAAGTTACAGTTTTTTTTTTTTGCAAAAATAGGAGATGGGGATTTTAAAAATATCTAGCTCCCTAGAAGTATGCAATATCAGTCTCTAATTATACCAATGACCATATTTTAGGTAATGTGTGTCCCCTAAATTCCCTAAAATATAGGCTGAATGTATGCAATTAGAATTCTGAATATTTGAAATTGCTTTCGGGACTAATAAGAGCTATGAGGTGCTGTTAATCCTCCATTCTGATACGACTGTATTGATTTTTAAACCTTTTGTCTTTAGCACAGTAAAAAACAAATGGTCTTCAATTATAAAGTCTTGTAGAGAGGCGCCTTCTAAAAAACCACTGTGGACAAACTACCCGGCTTGTAGCAAAATTAACAAGCCAAGTGATTAGGGTCAAATTTCAAAAGCTTTGAATTGCAATACAGACCCTTAAATATTTTTAGATGTTATCTTTTGCTTGCTCTTCTGTTTAGTGAATATTTTCAATGATATTTATTTTTACACAATACCACCATAACTCACACAAAAAAACCATTGTGTTTAAAAGATTAAATAAAACTTTGTAAAATAACACACATAAAAAAGTACTTATCAATCTGGACGCACGTTTTGGCCGAAAAGTTCTCATCCTTCATCAGCATAAGTCCGGACACAGTGTCGCAGAAGAGTTTCTTGCCGCAGTGTCTTTCAGTGCCCACTCTTCTGGGACGCTGCGTGCGGACTTCTGCTGATGAAGGCTGAAAACTTTTCGGCCGAAACGTGCGTCCAGATTGATAAGTACCCTTTTTATGCGCGTTATTTTACATTTATTTAGTATTTCATCTCATAATACCCCCATTTGCACAAAACAGTATAAAACTGTATAATGCTGCCATCTAGTGGTCAGGAAAGTAAATAAAAGCATATATAAAGTAATTCTGAAAAGACTGCGTGCACAGTGAAAATTTCCCAACTATACCCGAGCTATACTCGGGATAACGCGGGACGGTGCGTTTCTCCTGCTCGAACTGAGTTCGTGCAAAGGTATTAAAACACAGCCCCTGAAATATTTTTAGATGTTCTCTTTTCGTCTGTTTTCCAGAGCGCCACGGCATCTACGACGTGAAGGCGATCGACAAGATGCAGGAGCGCGTGATGGAGGCCCTGAAGGTTCAGGTGTCCAAGAACCGGCCCTCGGAGCCGAATGCCTTCCCTTTGCTCATGATGAAGCTGCCGGAGATCAGGTCCCTGGGTGCCAAGCACGCGGAGCACCTCGACTGGTTCCGGGCCAACTGGCTCAGGCTGCGGATCCCGCCACTCTTCGCGGAGATCTACGACATACCCAAGTTCGAACAGCTGGAGGCACAGCTGCAGCAGCAGCAGCAGCAGCAACAGCAATAACAGTGTAAGTTCGCTTCCTTACAGTTTACGCATTGTGGAGTAGTAAAATGAACTCAACCCTTTGAAATGTAACCATTTCTCAATGCTGAAAAGAGGGTAGTTGTTGCCATCGCTCGATTCAACCCTTTGAGGCGCAACCCTTTCCCAATGCTGAAAAAAGGGCAGCCGTTGCCATCGCTCGACTTAACTACCAGCAAGATGGCGGACGATCGAAGCGTTCATCGCGTGCCACAGATCTAGAGACCCTTTATTTGACGACTGGCTTTATTTGACCTTTGACTGCTGTGCTCGCGCACAGCCAGCTGCGTCAAAAAAGGGTCTCTAGATCTGTGGCACGCGATGAAACGTTTCGATCGTCCGCCATCTTGCTGGTAGTTCAGTCGAGCGATGGCAACGGCTGCCCTATTCTCAGCATTGGGCAATCTATCCAGCCGTTCTCGCATTCTTCCATTTTTCAGCAGATGTCAGTGCTGTTAAAAATAATCGTGGCAATTTTTTTGTACGCGAAATGACGTGCTAAAAGGTAAAGGATTCTCGTGGAGCTATGTCACCCGCAACTATTTTTATAGAAATCAAATCTATTCTTCATTGAGAGAGATATTTATTTTTAACACAATACCACCATAACACATACAAAAAAAAAAAAAAAAAAAAAAACCATTGTGTTTAAAAGATTAAATAAAACTTTGTAACTGGCAACCGTCAAAACGTCAGAGTTGGGTGTTCCCAGAGCGGGAACACTGCGCGTTAAAGGGTTAACTACCAGCCACGCGGTCGACCGAATCGTTCACCGCGTGCCACAGATCTAGAGGCCATTTTTGACACAACTGGCTAATTTTGACACATCTGGCGGCCGCACTCGTTGCCCGGGATATTTTTCTTTTTGCTTTCTTTCTTTTTTTTTTTTTAGTTTTAAATTTTATCGTCTGTTTATCATTGCATTCTTTAGTTTTTATTGTTTGCTTCTTTCCTCGTTCAAATTGCGTGCGAATGAAGTTTTATGTTATTTTGTTCTGCATGGTGAAATGAATTTATCACGCAATCAGAAAATAGCGCTCCATGTGACGTATTTTGAACGTAAATCCTATAAAAGATGCAAAAATCTTTAGCTAAACAATATCCAAATGATATTCAAGTGATCAGTATTAGAACTTTTAGGCTAATCTGTATTTTCCCGTGTATCAGATAAAATTAAAATTAAAACGTCGAACACATATTTTGTTAATATTCTTGTCAAAATTTAAAATATCTAAGAAATTAACATTCGCAGCACTAAAAAGACTTTTAATGTCATGTGGGATTTAAAAAATTAGTTTTACAGGTAAAGAAATATTAGCGTTGATTAGTGATTAGTTCCAATTAGTGGTAAAATATAAAATTCACGAATGTAATAATATTATGTACTATATTATTTATTACTTACATTGTTCAATTATATAAAAGGCAATAAACTATGTTCTTATCCAGAAAACAAAAAGTTATAGTTACAACCTGAGGAAAAGAAAATTTTACTTAAATCTACCGAGTATTACTTACTTCGTAAAACACTGAATAAAAATTAATCCTTTTATTTACAAACAATGTAAATTATTATTTACTGACATACTGGTAGTATGTTTATATGCTCATTTCGTCAAATTTTAATTTTTGATGCTAACAAGTAATTATAATGTTATAAATAATTGAAAGTATACCTAGTAACAATGATTATAATTAAAGTTAGTAAGTTGATTTGTAAAATGAATAATACGTCTTTCTGTAACAATGGACAAAAGAAATTTCTAGTGTTTAATTTCTTTTAAGACATTGAAGTCACTTAATTACAATCGAAAACATAAAAATGTAATTTTTTTTGTTCATGTTGTAATTACTTAATACAGTATGATCATTGTATAATCTTAACACTTTATCTTTGTTTTTCAGATATTCT
Organism: Cheiracanthium punctorium; assembly: GCA_038373885.1. NCBI lineage: Eukaryota > Metazoa > Arthropoda > Arachnida > Araneae > Cheiracanthiidae > Cheiracanthium > Cheiracanthium punctorium. The sequence goes on from JAWZYV010011884.1 coordinate 179,548, forward strand.
GTTTACTTGCAGACTGTTTTATGTCGGCAAGATTTTACAGTATTAATGTAATATATTTTTGCTCCTAAAAAAAAAAAAACCTTCTATTTTAATAACCCTAACAAATAATTTTCATCGCTTATTAAAAACAACAACAGCAACAAATTATAGAAACTATACTAAATTTCTTAGAAATTTTACTAAAACAGTAAATCATGTTTCCTTACTAACTACGACTTGTTAACTTTTATTAATACTTTTTATATTGACTATTATTTATACAATACATGAAGAGTTTCCACATAACGTAATATTTATTTTATTTAGACGCTTTCCTCTTGAAATAACAAATAATATACTTAATTTAATATTTGTGTTGCGTTGCAAATTGCTTCAGTACTAGAAAATAAAATTTTAATAAAATTGTTTAATAGGTATGCGATTTCATATGCAAAAATATCACCTAATCATTACTCATTTGATTTTCAACTGTCAATCAGTTCCATTTTTAATTGTTTTGTAAAGTTTCAAATCTTCTTCTTTATTGATTTTTATAAGATCGACATTTGAATTGTTCGTCTTTTGTAACTGCTACTGTTAAGATTGAAAAATCCTACTTATTGAATAGCTTGCCAGTATTAATGATATGATTCACATCATATCAGATCATCAAAAGCATCGTTTTGATAGAAAATTAGCTATAAATGTGTATCTGTTAAATTTAAGCTATGGCACATCTTCCCAATAAAGTAGTCAAGTCAAATTTCTTATGTCAGTATTATGTAATAACAACACGGAAAAAATATATTTTTGATTCAAGAAAATTTGGTTGGTGTTCAACCAAATAATTTTGGTAGTTTTTAACAAAATTTTTGTTATATTAGATAAATATTTCTTTAAATTAACAAAAATTTTGTTGATTCAATAAAAATATTCCTTGAAATAGAGGCAACCAAAATTTTGTTGATTCAACGATTTTTTTTTTTTTTTCAGTGGACTTATATTTCATTCGAGTTGTAGATTTCATGGGAAGTTAATCCTTTATTCACTAGCACATTTAGTAGCACGGAAATTGACCTTAACGGCACATTCACGCCCGTGTGTTACATACAGACATTAATACGGAATATCTGTGATGTTTTATTCGCAATTTCGCTTACTACCACTGTACTATTCAATAATTAACTCTGTGACTTCAGAGTGACGACACATTAAGGTGATGGGGCTATGCAAAATGAACATACTTTAGTGCTAATATAACCACATAATCACTAACAAAAGCTTTTATTTTATGCTTGTATATTGTATTTTTTACAAAATAAAAGCATTTTTTTCACGTAAATACCATTCTACATATCTTGCAAATAAATTCTTTATCTTCTCTTGCAGATTCTTTCTTCTTTTGCGATACCTTGGATACAGAAGATGTGAGACTTCTGTTGGACTTATAAAACAGATCTCAAAAGCCGCAAGGACTTCGAAAAATTTGTGTGGAACAAACAAGCAGCACGCACTGCTCAAAATTAAGGAGGAAAAACAAACTCTGAAACTGTATATCGTATCAACTGAAGCCCAGAAATGTTGTAGAATTTTTTCCTTCACATTACTTTATTTTTTCCTGGATCTGTACCGTGCAAGAATCTCGACACATCGGGGACCATGTTTTATCGTTTGTATTTATTTAAGATCATTATTATAATTAACTGTTTCGTCATCGAGCATTTGTTGGATGTTCGTTTATTTCTTGTTGATCATCGTTGACTCAGGTCTGTGTTATTAAACACACGTGGCCGAAGATTTGCGAAGGACGCTTATTTTTCTGAGTCGAATGTACTTTTAGAGATATTATTTATTCACGTAGTTTGCATCGTTGTAAATGCTTGGGAAGCCAGTCGCATCTGTCGAACAAAGAGGTAGTGGCATGATTTCTTTAAGAATGTTGTTGATCATAGCATAGTGGTGACGAACTTAGAATACTTACGTACGAAAACAATAGATCAGATTTTAACAGCGTACGTAATGAGTACGTTTTTCACGAACTGATTATAGAGCGGTGGGAGGGAAATTTTTGCCCTCGTAATGAAAATTGACGCCCACGATGGAATAATGAGTTCCACAACATCAGCAATTAAATGCAGCGATAACAGTTTATTTGAAAAAAAGGGAAATGTAGAAAATGTCATTTCACGCAATACATTCCAAGAGTACAAAGTCTACATATGGGTTTTTGGTGCTGAGGTGGAACTGCATTCAAATTAGGCGGAGATGTAACCTCAATTTTGGGTTAATCGTTCCATAAAGTTGCCGGCTTACAAAGTGCAAATAAGACAGGATAACCATGACAACCTTAAATCTGAATTTAAAAATCTTCCAAGCGGATTGCTTTAGTTTCTGATAGGCAATGAATTACTTATTGTTTATTACTCAGGATAATGATAAAGAATGTAAGCTATCGTGCTGGTTCATTATGGAAAAGTTGCACCAAGAAAATCAAAACTGGACTAGTGTAACCGAGAAAGTTATCATTATTTTTTACATCGGTTTCAGTGCTCTTAGTGAATCCGATCTTTTAAAGAACAGTGCAGTAAATCCTTGTATATCCTTGGTGGTACATGCGAAATTGCGTGTAACATTACTCTGAATATTTCTAAAGGCTATGACATGATCGTTAAACTTCTTGAACGTGGCTGATACTGCCTCTTTGTTTTTGTATAATCATAATAACCTATCATTCTCGGTTGAGAATAGGACGGCTTAAAAAGCTGTCAAGTTTACGTCAAAGTGGATCGGGTGCTTGTGAATTAACCGACTGGACTTGTACAAAATACGCTTGGCACGACCTAATGAAAACGTAGAGATTTATATATATGTTATTCAGCTGAAAAAAGTGATTAAGAAACGTATTGTAAATGAACCTATTGTTATTTGATGATGACGTATTTAAACTTGTCACTGATCATTCATTTTTCCACGAGGATTATATATTAGAGTCTTACACAATAATTTATTTAGTATGAAAATTTATTGTGAAATTATAAAAGCGAATTTATGAGACAGAAAAATTATACACATAAAAATCAGATGTCTGAAACATACGAATGATTGAATACATGTTTTAATCAGAAGACTTACTTGTTTAAGTGGCTTAATATTGATTTTACAGCAAGTTCATAATTAACTTATTAACATGTGTTTACATTGCTTGTATTCTCATTTTCTTATGTCCAGTATATACGTTTCTCCATTTATTAAATTTGACCTCAGGTATATTTGTTGTCATCGTTCCCTTTTGTCAGTAAAACACTTTACTGGTTCTTTATCATTTTTCAGGTTCTTTATCATTTTTCAGGTTGCAGAACCTGCAGTTTTGCGTCCTTCGCACTTCTTAGAACTGGAATGGGTAGATGGTATCAAGTTGAAATTTGCTCCTTAATTATTATTTACGTTTGTGCCAAATATCTCGCAAAATGTTCTTGGATGCATTTTGAGAAACAAGAACATTGTTACTAAATTGCACGGGCAAATAATGCAATTTAATTTAATTACAAAAAATTGTTATTCGCCGGCTTTTATATTAATTTATTTTGTTAATGTGGCATAAACTTATTATTTGTGCAAGAGATCTTAAAAAGCAGTGCACACAGAGGCAGTTGTTATTAGAGGTCAGCCGGAACAGGCCCTTTTAAAAAATTAATTCTTCAGTATCCCATAGTTTCTCATGATGTACATGTTAAAAGTCATTTGCTTTTAATCAAAAGAAAATGCATTGATTTCATTCTGTTTGGGTATAGAGTTAATATTCACAGTGTGTGTATATGCATATGTCTTAAACAAATTCATGTGAATACATAAGTGACCACAAATTTATGTGCATTAGATGTTAAATAAATCTGCTCTAACTAGCAATAATTGAAATACATCCACTACTGAGAGCTGTGGTTAAATATAATTTGAATGCTTAAATGAATCTTTTATATCTTAATTCATGATTTATATACACTTATAAATTTATAATAATTTGTATGTGTAAGGTTACGGAGCAAGTTCAGCTTTTTATCATCTATGAAATGTCATTTATTTGGGTAGTAATGGCTATGGGTTAGAGTGCTCTTTTGAGCTGAGAAATGGGAACCTCTGTTATGAATATATGATCTGGGTGATAGACATTGACAGTTGTTTGTGTAAAGAGATTTAAATGCAATGTTGATTTCAACAATTTAGACTCTAGAGGGAAAACTGTAGCTATCCCTCTTTAATTAAATGGATAAAAAAATGTGATCTATAAAATTTTTCATAGTTTTTTAAGCACTAAAAATGGTGTGATCTACATTATTTGTTTTTTTAATTATTATTGTTATTAAATTGGATATAAGCTGATTGGATCAAAATCCGAAATTTAAAAAATCTGTACAAATTGTTTTTTTATAGTTGTGATAAATGTTAAATCTGTATTCTCTGAAATACTTTTTGAAAAAGTCTTTATAAATCTTTAAAAATATATATATGTGAAATGACAATTTTTTTAAATCATTGTATAAAATCTTTGTTGTAATATTTAATTTATGAAAAAGAAAAAAGAAAATTTAAAGTAGAATTTTATTCCAAAATATTAAAAATTTCCTACGTATTGCAAAAAAATTTCAGTCAAAAATAATTTAGTTACTTCAATATGAAAAAAATGAAACAGTAAAAGGAATTTGTAAGATTATTATATTTGTTAATTAGATGTATTATGCTTCATTTGTATTAACATTGTGAGCTGAGCCTAAAATAATAATTGGAAACTTCCCATCCCTACAGCACTGTGACGTCACAATATGTATGTACACTGGTGACATTATGACTTCATGTGGCATTATGTGTAAGTCACAAAGAGTCTGTGACGACGGACGAATAGCCGTTTTTGTGACGTCAAATGGACATCATACTGACCTACATAGATATCTGCGCAGTCACTTGTCACACAGTGACGTCACATTGTGACATATTATCAACTACACTGTGACGTCACTGTACAACGTCACATGCTCGACACGGAGAGACGTCACAAAAGGCGTGCATTTACATCTCATTTGTGATGTGGCAAACGTGACAAAATGTAATGCGCGTCACCACAACGTCACTGCCAAATGTTTGCTGTATGGGTAATATATTTTGGAATATTTTTTATGTTTAAGTTGATTGTTAAAAAATATTTGCATGTTTGGGTGGTGTTTAGATAAATTTGGAGTAATGATGAAATATTGCTGGTTAATTATGAATTTATAACTTAATATATATATTGGGTGTTGGACTTATGAAAATTGAGAAAGAATTAAATATTGCATTTCTTTCTCTGTGTTTTGTTTTTCAAAAATGAGTGTTCATGAACTTGTAAAGAGACGTTATAGTTTTAAGTGTGTGGAAGGTGGTAAATTGTGCATGATAAAGAAGGCATTTATATTTTATATATCACTCATTCCCTTATAGTGTTCATACTCATGAAATGTTTGGTGTTTAGTGAATACTGTTGTTTAATCTGATTTCATTTCCCTTTACTTTTCTTTTGTCAGTTTATGTGGGACTTTTTTCCATGAACAAAAATCAAGCTTAATTAAAAGTTGGAATTGTAGAATTTTTGTTTTCTAATTTTTTATTAAAGAAAATGTTTATTTGATTGTGTTTATGAGCTGTATATAAAATAATTAGTTATTAAATATTTTGAATTATTTTTAACTTTTAATGGTTTCAAAACTAAATTAATAATATTTGTAAATTTTTAAGTTTCTGCACATTTTGGACTACTGTCATTGTCTTTAAAGTAAATATGGATTATAGAAAAATTTCTTTATCATATTTTTTATTATAATTAAAATAATTATTTATTGGAAATAAAAAAAATTGATCTTCTATTGAAAGTTTAAAAAGCTTACACAAAGTTTCTTAATATCATTTGCATTCACGTAATTTAACAACTTTAAATTAAAAAAAATTACATTAAATTAAAATATTTAATTCAAATTTCTTTTTGAAGCATTTTGTTTACCAAAATGTACAAAAGAAAGTACTAAAATGAACTTTATAAAATGTCTCTGAATGCTTTAAGCCAATATTTAGATTCATATTATACAAAGTTGATAAAACTTATTCAATATTTTAATATATAAACTTCTATAAGTTAATGTAATTCATACTAAAATCCAAATAACATTAAAAATACTTTAAAATTTTTAAGAAATATTCTTAATTAAATATACAAATTAATTAAATTTGGACCCCAAACTTAAAATGTAGATGGTTACAAATATAAATTAATGCTTTTTTTTCAATTTTAAATTTAACAAAGTTTATGCGCTTTGTATTTAATTAAGCTTGATATTTGTTTAAAAGACATTTCTTTATATTATGGTTCGACTGCTATCGGGATGCTGTGTACATTGCAATGTTTATAAAAAAGAATTAACCACATCAGTGTGAGACTTATATACATTTATTTAGATGCAGGTATTTGATAACTTTTTGTGTACCCAAATTTTTCTCTGTTTATTGTATAATGTCTGTTGTACCATGTGGTTTAGGAATTATGTTTGCCATGCAAAGTATTTAAGTGTATTCAGTTCCCACCTACAATGTGGCATCATATTGAATTAAATAAAAAATGTAAAAATTTATTACAAAGTTTGATACCAATGTCAGTTTTTATATTATTTGTAGAACTTAAGATCACTGTTAATTTTTATGAAAAGTAGAAACTCTGGTTGCAGTTTAGAAAAAGTTAAGGTAGTAATGTTTCAATTTGATTACAAGGAAATAGGTAATAAACACATTTAAAAATATGGGCTTTAAAAATATATATGAGACTTTGTGATATCACCCACCCACCCATGTATATATATATATATATATATACAATGGGTATATACATACAATATAATTCCTGTATATATATATATATATATATATATATATACATATAATAAAACAATGATACCATAAAAATGTTACATGTATTAATATATAAACATTTTATTAGTCTTTGCAGGCAATAATTTTTTTACTCATAATTTCCTGAAAATTATGAAAACCAATTATACAATAGTTTTTCAGACACATGGAGCTTAAAGTTCTAGATGTTAATATTATTAATCTTGCTAATGAAAATTTTTTTAAAAATGTTGAATCTGCTAAAGTGTTAGAACATGGGTGTTTCAAATGAAATTCAAAAAAGTCAGTTTGCCTATATCTAGTCCAATGAAACTCAAATGCTAATATCTGTTTGTGCATACCCATTTCAAATAAATTCAGACAGCTAAGTCAGTTTATTCATTATTTTAAATCAAATTCAAACAACTAAAGTCAGATTGGCCATTTCTGTTTGAAATAAAACTCGAATATTAATGTCAGTTTGTGTATGCATATTTCATGCAAAATTAAAGCAACTAATATTTGTGTGTGTATGTCAAACAAAATTCAAACAACTAAAATTGTTTTGTACATTTCAAACAAAGCTCAAACAAAGTCGGTTTGTGCATGTATATTTCAAACAAAATTCAAACAACTATGTGTACAGGTACTTGAAATAAAGCTAAAACAGCAAATGTTCATATATGCCTAGGAATTTGAACCAAACTTTTAAGATCTAAGTATTTATACTACTTAAACTTAATTAAAAGAAACAAAGAGTGTACTAAAATATCACCGTATTATTATTTTTTCTATAGTTGATATAATATATCACATTTATTAGAACTAAAACTGTAACCAGAGTTTTATTTAATGTTATTTATGAATTAAGTTTTGAAATATAAAAATCGAATTCAATTTTAATACTCTGTATGATACTAAAGCTTATCATATTGTTAAAAGTTTTGTTTTTATTTTTGATCTCTTTAGATTAGGTCATTAGATAAACAGAATAACATTTTTTAATGAGAAAGCTTTTCTTAAAAACATGTATAGTTGTACTCTATAATTTAAATGCTACTTGTATATCTACTGAGCTACATGCGAAACTGCAGTATAATAGTTGGCTTCAAAACTAACATCCACTTGCTAGTTGGCTTTGTGTACTTATAGTTATTGATTTCTAAAATATTTTACATTGATTGCACATGACCTAAATGTTTCACAAAGCAAAAAAGAATGAAAAAACATATTTTAAATTATAATGCAGAATAAAAAATTTGAATACATTAGTGCATGTTAAGTCCATTGTGTGTTCAGTACTTTTTTTGACGAAAACTCCATTTTAACACAATATTGTATGTCAGTAATGAACAATTTGGATCGGATTTGTTCATTTGAAAAGCCTAAAAATGTTCAGTAGAACCTTGCAGATATATTTTGCTGGAAAAATAACAGTAAAGTAATTTTTTAATAATATACATTTGCTATAAAATTTTTAATTAGATATTTTTAACTGTAGAAATTATTTTAGGAAAATCTTTATTTGTGATAACTTTAAATAATGCAAATGTTTTACAGTAAAAAATACACATTCTGATATTTTCAGCTATATTTTATTTATTCCAATTAATTAATTCACAATTGTAAAGCAATTTTAAAAGAGTGAAAATTTTGCAGATGTGGATTTGTGCATTACCCAAGTGAAAAGAATGCATATCAATTAATTTGTTTGTATAATTTATATAAACCACTGGTTAATTGCTACTTTTTTATCAATATTTTAATAAAAACAGTTATTTTGAAGAGAAAAACATTTAATTTTAATAAATTTAAAGTAGTAGTGTGGCATTATAAATTCATAAAAATGATGATATTTTCATTTATTAAGTATTATTCGTTTCATAGTGAAATAATTTCATTATGGTTTTGTGGATTCTGCATTTTTAAACACTCTCATTTTTAAAAATATATTTCTAAAAACATTTGCAATATCTTATTCAAATTAATAAAAGTAATAATTTTACTTTTAAATAAAAGTAATATCTTTCATACAGTTAAAAAATAGGAATAAAATACAAGTAAATGATTTTATGATTTAAGAAATAATGTTAAAATAAATAACAATGATTTAAAAGAAGAATATGAAAGCAAAAGCACTTAGTCGACTTTTCTCTCCATTCAATACCGAATTTAATTAATTATGCCAAAAAGAAACACAAAAAAATTACTTAAACGAATTACCAACTTATGTACTAATGTAAGTTAACTTCCTACTACTAAGCATTAAACTATCTGTGTCTTAGTCAATATACATATTTGCATATAAAATTGCCCAAATAAATTTTGCTTAAGTCATTCACTTTTCCAAGCTTAGTCATGAGTCTTATGCCTTAGATTGTGTATTTAATTGCCATTGATATCTATGCAATATTTTACAATATCATCATTTCATCATCCAATTTTGTAAGACTGATCAAAGGAACTATTTGAAATGCTGGAAACGTTTTACTTTTCACATCATCCCATCAAAATGATATCAAAAAAGTCTTTCTCATATACATAATAGTTTAGATCTGATCATTTTGTTCAAATTCAAACATTGGACAAGTAGGTTGTAGTAGCTTGATTAGTCCATAGTAGATAGATCGGCTTTGTTGCACTTTTATAACTTTGCAATTAGCTCAATCATTCTGAGAGTTATGTATTACAAATGAAAAAGGAACATAAAATTTTCATATTCAAAATGCAATTCTAGCAGGCCTGTCAGTTGTATTTCGTATTTCTAACTTTTTAATTAAATGATGAATAATTTTTATGTAGATCATTAGAGGGGCATTAAAGGGGAAAAATTGCACCCATTTCAAAATATGGAAAGTACATCAATCTTGTACATGAGCACTTAAACAGTAATTTGTACAAGTTTGTTGTAGTCATGTAATATTTTTCAAGCAATTTTGAAAAATATGTTGATTAAATAATTATTAATATATTCTAAATAATAGTTAATCATGTAATATGAGGCTTTCAATAAAATATTATTTAAATACTATAATGCTTATTAAAATATTTAACACGACAACTTGAATATCATAATTAGATTACTTTAAATATTGTATGTGGATTTTATTTTTAGCAAATTGATTGAAATCCAAATTTATTATATTATTTCTAGTTTTTACCTCCATGATTTCAGTTCATTCCAAATTTTACATAATAACTTAATTATTGATATAAATTTATTATTAATTGAGTAAGATTGTTTTTGAGTACACTTTCAATAGATTTTGTGCTCTTTTAAATCCACTTATTAGTTAGAGATACAAAATACAATTTGACTGTAATTACATTCATCTTGCAGTGTCTTTTTATTGATGAAATTTTCAGTTAAAATTTATTCGTGCTTCAATGTCGAGAATTGAAAAATGTTATTATCTGTATTTTTTTCTTCTTCTCGCCTTCTGCTTAAGCAGGCTTGTTTATATTGAATTCATTTTTTGATGCATTAAAATGTGATTCTGGAATGTATAATTGTCTGCAATTTAGATTGTTTTACTGGAATCCAGTATAATTTAGCCTTCAAAAATAAGACCACAGAGCTCATATGTGATTATGCATTGTTAAGGATTTTAAATCCTCTAAAAGTTGAATTTAACCATTCTTTTGTAATTGAGACATAATACACAACCAAATGTAGAATTATTAGGCCCTGATATATGAAGTCCTTTTGTATGTTATGATGTTGATAAATCTCCATTTCATTAGCATTGAAAATTCTCTGAATTTCTGTTGATTAACCTTTTTCTTATAAACAAATGTGCATTAATTAGTCTTTCAATGTGTGACCCAACTCACCCTATACATAAGAAATTTGAAAAATAAAATAATAATAAATAAAAATAAACTTACATATTTTCCTACAATCATGTGTTTAATGAAATTTTAAATAATAAAACCACTAAGCTTTTCGAAAAATTATATTGTGTTAGAGGAGGGGAGAAGGTTCTGTTTGATGGTAGAACTTAAAATATACTACATTTAGAAATTTTAAAACATTTTGTTGTAAATCAATGAAGTTACATAATTTATTGAGGTTTTATTTATAAGAAAGTTGTGCATGATAAAATCATAAAAAAACTGAAATTTATTATGATAAGTTTTTAATAGTTGCAAAATTAGAAATCCACTAAACTATTGATTCTTATATTTCATGGATTATAATTAATTTTAGAAAATCATTTAAAAGTAGGACTGTATTTATAAGATAAATTCTGATAAAGATACAAAGTGAAATTTATCATGATAAATATATTTGACTGGGAAGGAATTGTAAATCCTCTAAACTTTGGAGACTCCAACATTTCTCTTTCATAGAGTCCAATTTAGTAGATTGTTTAAAATTAGGATTCTTGAAATCGTAATCTGGGTTAGTAAAATCCTTTACTGGTTTAGGATTTTAAATCCCTAAAAATAAAGACTCGATAAAATGTAAATATGAAGTTAAATTAAGTGTGTGAAAGGTTTATAAGACCTTACGAGTCTGTTGTAAATAAACATAACTTCGATATGTTATTGAGTAGTCTTTGATTTTCCTAAGAATTTCCTAATATCTACTAATGGTATTTTACTTATGAATAATGCGTTACACTTGAAAAACATGCTTCAAAATGACTATTAGAAGTAATGATTGTATGATACTGATTATAAATAGTATATATATTTTATATTTTAAAGAGCATTATTAGTCTTAGAATCTTATAGTTATGAGTTTCAAGCCACGGAAATTTAAATAGTCTGTGATAAGCACTAGTTTGTACAACTGTTTTCCAGAAAAACATTTCAATGTTTCAAATGTTTGTTGCAAACTTGCATATAAAATGTTCACTGTTTCATTGCAGCAATACAAAGCGTGCAAATAAGTATTTGTGGCATCCATGTTGATGTTTTTCCATTGTAGGTAAAAATGTTTAAGGTATTTAATTCAAATGTTTGTTGCTATTTTGCGTGTTTTGAAATGTTTAGGGAATAACAGGGAAGAGTGGAAAGCTACAAATAAAATGTTAACATTTAAAATAATTTTATTTAATTATTTAACAAATCCGTGGCAGTTTCATAAAAGTTTTAAGGGTGCGATAATAAGGGTGAAGCATTTTATCAGAAATGGGCCATTATTTTATTTATTCATTCATTTTTAATATTGAACGAGGATTTAACTCACTCGTTCTCATCATTTAAGACTCAACGGAGATGACTCCTTTTCTCTGACCTGTATTGCCTCCAAGTTTAGGTTACTGAATGTTTCTCAGTGCAACGCTCTGAGTGGTGCATATAAAGCAAAACTGTTTGCACAAACAGGATTTCATTTTCAATTTTTGGACGAATAGGTTAAGCCTGCGTTAAATGGAGGCAAATAGACAGATTTGTCGGTCAAAGTGTAAGGGATGGGAGATGGTCTTTCCCCTACCCTTAAGATCCGCCATAGTAATAGACTGAAAAGAAAATTTATTATATAATTTTATCAGAATTCTGGAAAATTATATTTCATTTATTTCATTAAATGTTCTATAGAATGACAGTTTTTCTTTGAATAAAGTAACATTTCAAAAGCTAGTTTACAAATAATTTTTTTTTGAACTCTCAATATTTGGAAAAAAATTGATTCCCCTTGTAAATTTAGAAAATCAGTATTTGGTTTTGATAATTTCGATCTTTGGAAAAAATATTCAACACCAATTCGCCGTTAAGTTTTGTAATTTAAAGAAACATAATCATCGTTAAAATTTGTCCTTCAACTAAAAATAGTGAAAAAACTGAGCCTTTTTCTCACCTTCCCCCCCCCCCCAACACACACACACACACACACACACACACACACACACACACACACACACACATATATATATATATATAATTTTACTATAAATTTAATCCATCCACTCTTCTCTGGGATAAAATAAAAATCATTTTCCCTGTTATGAGTACAACAATATTTTATGTAAAAAAAAAGTACTTCATTTAAATGCATTTACCAGCATTTATTATTTTTCTTTCACTTTTGGCTCTGCTTTTTCCGCAAAGCTACTTTAGAACCCGACCAACTAATATGCAAAGACGTGGCGCCATCTATTGAGTTTTCAAGGAACCGTCAAAGTTCCAAACAGATGACGGGGCTACAAAAAAGATCATAAAGGCGAAACTGATATTAGTTGGTCTTTTGTAGATAAAAACATTGTTCATATTTTCCCTTCTTCTTTACTCTTTAAAAGAAAATATTAAAGCCAGCTGGAAAATGCTGGTGAATTTACTAGACGAACCACGTGCATTTCCTCTTTCTGTAGACGTAGTTTTATATAACATATATTTCTTGGATATATATATTTTATGTCTTACACCTGGTTGATTTGCCAGCTGCCTAGTCTTCACTGCCAAAATTCCAAGACTAGGACCTGGTTTATTGATTCGATACTGGAAAATAAGAAGGAAAAAAAGAAAGTATAATTTTTTTATTTGTAACTTAGCAGTGGCAAAGTAATTATAAAAATGAATAAAGCATGTTATGAAAAAAAAAAGTGTTGTTAATTTCATGTTTTTGTTACTTTTCTTGGTTTTAATGAGAAAGGCTATAATGACAAGGTTTGGGGGGGGGAGATGAATGTGTCTTCTTCCCCTTCCCCTTTATTTTTCATATTTCTCATAACAGCATAACAATACTACTGGTAATGTATTTAAGCTTTTTTCTTTTAGTACTTTATCTAAAGGCTGATTTAACAAAGAATCAACCACACAGCATCTAGCATTTACATCACCTAGCTCATACCACAAGCATCTTTGTTATCATTTGAATCCTTATTCTGTGGCCAACGCGGTATAATGTAACTTAAATTAATCATGACAGTAATATGAATTAATTTTTTAACATGATTACAAATTTCATGCAAAACTGGTTTAAGGCACTACATTTAATGAAAGACCCAAATTATATGTATGTGTGTGTGTGTGTGTAATATACCTTTTAATAATCAAATTACGCTATACACATACACAAATCGAAAAAATAAAATAAAATCGCACTGCTTTATAAGTCATAATGACGCACAAGCTGTGCCTAGCTTGAGGAAGAGACATCCTTATTTTGTTTATGAATACCTAGCATAATTTTTCCCCAAAAATATATTCTAAGTTAATTTATAAGGAAAAACCAACTTTGAAAATTACTTTTCGGCCAATACATTTAAATAATTTTATTTCTCAGTCGCAGAAGGTAATATATTACATATTTACATTCACATCCTCCATTACATCAATTGTGGGGAAAAAAAGTCTTAATGTCTCTTCACAAACAGGCCGTAATCCTTTTCACTTGCTTCTTAAGCTAGGGCTGGACGCAAGACTAAAAATAGACTTGTTTCCTTTTGCAGAACTGCTACAAAGCTTTGTCTTGTGTCTTGTAAAATCTCTATTCAGTAACGCTAAAAAATGTGCTTCGTCTCACGTAAAAGCTGTAAATCTCTGTCTCGTTTAGTCTCGCATCGATCCCTAAACAAAAAAAGTCTATATCATCTCGCAAAACAACAACGAAACTTTGTTTGAAATTTCTTTTCAGTAACGATAAAAGCATGCGTCTCGTCTCGCATAAAAGCTGTAAATCTCTCTCTCGTTTAGTCTCGCATCGACCCCTAAAAAAAAGGTCTCGAAACTTTGTCTGAAATCCCTATTCAGTAACGGTAAAAAAAATGTGTCTCGTCTCACATAAAAGCTGTAAATCTCTGTCTCGTTTAGTCTCGCACCCATCCCTAAACAAACAAACAAAAAAAAAAGTCTACATCGTCTCGCAAAACAACTAAGAAACCTTGTCTAAAATCTCTATACAGTAACGGTAAAAACATCTGTCAAGTCTGGAATAAAAGCTGTGAATCTCTGTGTCATTTAGTCTCACATCTATCCCTAGACGGAAAATAGGCATGAATTGTCCTGCAAAACAACTACAAAACTTTGTCTCTTCTCGTAAAATCTCTATAGTCATGATAAACACATCTGTTTCCTCTCGCATAAAAGATGTAAATTTCTGTCTCGTTTAGTCTTACATTCGTCGCTAGATGACAAATAGTCCTCTTTCGTCTCGCAAAGCACCTGAAAAACCTTGTCCCGGATCTCAAAATCCATATGCAGTAATGATAACAATGTCTGTCTGGTCTCGTCTCGTATCCATCTCTCGCTTACACTTAAACGGCAAGGCTGGCTGTTCGGAGGATTTGTGTTTTTCATCGGATGCAACGTGTATACATGCAAGATCCCTTGAAAAGGCCCCCAAATGTGAAATCCTTGATTCTCCTTACCAATTTTTTTAAAGAATTGGAGTTCATCCGGACCATTCACAAACAATGTTACAATTTTCCCGTTCAGTGTGTGTTCAGATTTTTTTTATGATACTTTCACTTATTATTAGCTGGAAAACTAGTTCCTCTAATAAAATGTATCAAAATTCATACTCTTTTCTCATTATAAAGTAGCGAATTATTTTATTATTTTTTTATTTTTTAAATAGAACGATGAAAAACGTTCACTTGCTGTTACCAGGCATAAAAAAAAGCTAAAACAATCATTCTAGTGCAGCACATAATTTGGCAGGTGTCAGCATTTCCTCAATTTTTTTTATTAATATACAGGGGGTATCTAAATTGTTTCAAAAAAATATTATGCGAGATAGGGCACATAATAAGGAATCAGAATCACATAGCAATGCGGGTTCAAAAACTTGAGCTGTAGCTGTTAATAATCACTTTGGAACGGATGCTGAAACAACAGTGAACTTTCCGATCATTGTTTGTCAAAAGCTAATTAATTTTTCTCAGAAAACATATGAGTAAAATTTGTAGCTTAAAAATTCTACCTTATTTCTTGGATGGGAATTTTGGAGACAAGCCCATTGCATACGAAACTTGCTTAAGAAATTTGGCAAGCACTTCAAGACTTTTCTTAAAGTGATTATTAGCTACATGAAGACAACGTTTTTGACCCAACATTGCTATGTGATTCTGATTCCTTATTATGTGCCCTATCTCCCATAATATTTCGTTGAAGCAATTTAGATATACCTTGTATGTGCACTTTGCTGCGTTCATTACAGACATTTCACTTTTAGGACAGCACGATTTTTAAAAAAGGGTCAGATTATTATTATACAAATATAAATTAATTTTCATAAATTGACAGATAGTAACAGTGCATATTGCAGCTTCTGATGCGACATTTAAAATTATTACAAGTCTCTAGCGTAATCTGGTTCTTTTAAAAGTTGTTCAAAAGTTGCATGATGACTTCAAAGAATATGTATTTATTAAAAATGCCAGGCTTTAACAATGAAGTCATCAGCCTTCTGGCCTCCCAATATTTCAGTACAATACATTTAAAATCATTAAGTGCAGAGAACGTGTCAATATGGCATCCGTCCATTGAACTTCCAGGATCGTAATGACAAGAAGCTGGGGAATCCTTTAGTCGAATTTAAAAAGGCGGGCACTTAAAAGAACTTGCTTAACCCTTTCCCAATGCTGAAAAAAGGGCAGCCGTTGCCATCGCTCAACTTAACTACCAGCAAGATGGCGGACGATCGAAACGTTCATCGCGTGCCACAGATCTAGAGACCCTTTTTTGACGACAGCTGGCTGTGCTCGCGCACAGCCAGCTGCGTCAAGAATACGGTCTCTAGATCTGTGGCACGCGATGAACGTTTCGATCGTCCGCCATCTTGCTGGTAGTTAAGTTGAGCGATGGCAACGGCTGCCCTTTTTTCAGCATTGGGCAATCTATCCGGCTGTTTTCGCATTCTACCATTTTCCAGGAAATGCCAGTACTGTTAAAAATAAATGACAATTTTTTTTTACGGGAAATGACGTGCTAAAAAGTAAAGGATTCTAGTGGAGCTATGTCACCCGCAACTATTTTTATAGAAATCAAATCCATTCTTCGTGACTGGCAACAGTCAAAACGTGAGAGTTGGGTGATCCCAGAGCGGGATCACTGCGCCTTAAAGGGTTAAACTTAAAAGTCTGCCGAACTTTAAGTCGAACCTTAAGCTGAAGTTTAAGAGACCATTGAACACAGATCTAACATTTTCGCTCGCTTCCTTAAAGAGATGTACCGATGAAAGCTTCCCTTCTGTGACCAGAATTACTTTCAATCATAGATCTGTAAATGCTCCGATGCAATCCAAGTTTTTTTAAAGGTTTCTTCTTGTTGGACTATTAAAGCAAGACAAGTGTAAAAAATGCATAGTTTTATATTTTTTACCAAATTTTAGTTGCCAAAAATGGTTAATATTTTTAAATAGTCTCCATAAAAATTCAGGCGCTTGTCTTATCAGAGACGAGATTCCTCGGCTATTATGGTACCGACAATCTTGTTTTTATTTCAAGCTTTAAAGATGAAAGCTACTCGCTCTCTTAAATGTTTCACGCTAAATCAACGGGAAATTACATTTTTCAGTCCTTCTTCACTTAAGGGGACGGTGGACACCCAAATCATCAAAATTGGCCCAAAAAATGTGTTTTTTGTTTTTTACATACTAATATTCTCCAGTTAAAGCTGAACCGTGGAGAAAAAACAGCGCATGTCTATCAAATTTTTTAAAAAGATATTAGGACTTGAAAAAATTATTATGACAGTTAAATGTCCGCAAAAATGCAAACAAACGCTTAAATAAACACGTGACAATTTTTATTGAACGTTTTACAAAATAAGCTAATATTTGAATGAAATTATTTTAAAAATATATTTTGTTAACCTAAAATCATAAATAAAATTATTCAGAAGAGACGGTACTAAAGGTAAGTGGAAAATTATACTTTAAATTGGATTTTCTCCAAATCAAGTTTTTTGTGATTTTCTTGCCTTCGAAATGCTCCATGCGTCTTAATTTTGGTCGAAATTGTACAAAATTTACTACAAACATTCTTCTCATACATTACAATAAATCTGTGTATCCTTTTTAAATATGGTCAAAATTTCGATTATGAAATTTCACTTTTATTTACGAAAACTTAAAAATTTCTATAAAACTTGGTACATATTCATGAAAATATTTCTAAAAAATTAACTACACGGTCGATTCAAAAACCAATACACAGAATTTTTTTAAATGTATTTTTATTCTATTATAAAACAAAATTAGTAAAAAAAAAAGTCAAAATTAGAACGCATGGAGCATTTTTCGAAATAAAACAAATGAATTACTTTTTAATTAATTACTAATAATATTTAAATTTATTTTTAAATTTTTTCAGTTATTTATAATACTTTTAGTTTAATATATTAAAATACAAAATTTCATAATCCTATCTTATTAAATAAAATAAAAAAACTTTTTAATGTCCACCGTCCCCTTAATGGGACTTGGCACCTTTCAAATCTTCGTAAATAGTTAAAAACATCAATTTTAAATTTTTTGCTTAAAATATTGCTTGACATGTCTACTATTACTGAGCGAAATTTTAAAACAATCTGATCAATATAAATGTAATGAAAAGGCTTTTAAACATTTTAATTGCATTGATAGCCTTTTAAATGCGACTCCTTTAAAATATGGTTTTGAGATCTAATTTTTTAACAAAATCACAGTACTTAAAGCGTTGAAAAAGATATTTTTAAAAATGGACATGAAATGTTTTTTCGTGTGTTCAATATGAGCTTAAATAGAATTGTATGACGTATTTTGTTAAATTTTGAGAAGATAAAATAGCAAAAATAAAATAAATTAACAGCCATCATGCTTTTTCTACGCTTTTCCATTAAAGTAAATTTAATATTTTTCTCTCTCAAACAAATTCACCACCAGCAAAACCCATCCCCAAAGTTGTAAAGAATACTAGCATAATTACTATAATGCAAAATTTTGGTAAAGCAGAATTGATAAATAGAGGGCAGAGAGAGAGAGAGAGAGAGAGAGAGAGAGAGAGAGTTGACAAGAAGGAATTCTAAAATTCTTGATTTTTTAAATAAAATTCGAATTTTAAAGCTTTCTATTAAAGTAATGTTTGTTTTTCTAGTGAAGTTTTTTTAATTTGATAATAATCTTTAATTAAAAGCACGTGAGATGAGAAAAAATCTTTAGCCCTTTAACGCGCAGTGTTCGCGCTCTGGGAACACCAAACTCTGACGT
This sequence comes from Cheiracanthium punctorium, assembly GCA_038373885.1. Lineage (NCBI taxonomy): Eukaryota > Metazoa > Arthropoda > Arachnida > Araneae > Cheiracanthiidae > Cheiracanthium > Cheiracanthium punctorium. The sequence continues at coordinate 198,566 of JAWZYV010011884.1, forward strand.
TTTGACTATTGCCAGTCGCGAAGAACAGATTTGATTTCTGTAAAAAAAGTGGCGGGTGACATAGCTCCACGAGAATCCTTTACTTTTTAGCCCGCCATTTCCCGTCAAAAAATGGTCACGATTATTTATAACAGCACTGACATCTGCTGAAAAATGGAAGAATGCGAGAACAGCTGGATAGATTGCCCAATTCTGAAAAAAGGACAGCTGTTGCCACCACTCGACTTAACTACCAGCAAGATGGCGGACGATCAAAATAACGTTCATCGCGTGTCACAGATCTAGAAACCCTTTTTGACGACAGCTGGCTGTGCACAGCCAGCTGCGTCAAAAAGGGGTATCTAGATCTGTGGCTCGCGATGAACGTTTCGATCGTCCGCCATCTTGCTGGTAGTTAAGTCGAGCGATGGCAACGGCTGCCCTTTTTTCAGCATTGGGAAAGGGTTGCGCCTCAAAGGGTTAAATAAAAAAAAATTAGTCAAAAGGTGCCGAATACCCTTCACAGAGTTATTTATTCCCTTGGATAGCTTTTGCAACCTAGAGTGCTTTATTCTTAACCCGAAGTTAATTTCGAATAAAAAAAGAAATTTTCAGCTGCAGTCTATATGTCAATATGCGTGTGTGTGTGTGATTAAAAGAAACATTTATTTTTCTTTCAATACTTTAAAAGGGACAAAGGGAAATTTTTGAAGGGAAAAAAAGAGGGACTTTTGCGTGGAAACGACTATCTCGTTATTTCCTCTAATTAAATTTTATTACTTTTAGAAACGCATTTAAACAATGAAAAGAAAAAGTAAGACGGATAAAAAATAATGTTAGTTCAACGGAGAAAAAAAATTAGAAGTTGAAAAAACGTATCATAAAATTATTCATCGGAAATTATTGATCATGAAAGGATGCATATTTATTTTTAACTCTCCGCTATATTGTAATTACTAAAATAAAAAGTAATTAATTAGTAAAATGTCTGTGGAACATTTTTTAGTCTTCACAAAATACTCATAAATAGATATAAAAGCAAACATTTTTGCGCTTAAAACGAAAAAAAAACCCTACTAGTTTTTGTTCATTTAAATTTGACAATTACTTTGTTTACATTTTTTTGCATCATTTTCATTAATTTTCTACCATTGTGAAAAATCCGTGTGAAAATTGTTAATATTAATAAAAATAACTTAATATTTAAAATAAAATGACAAAGGATAACGTAACAAAAGAAAAAAAAATGTTACAGATACTTGTTTATTATCTTTTTTCTGTCAACATTACTTAGGGATTAGGTTTGTTGTAGCATTTGAAAAATTAACATTCAAGTTAAACATTTGAGGTTTTTTTTCCTATTGATAACGCTATCTGAACATTTTAAAAACTTAGATCTATCTAAAGAGGTAGTTGGATAATTTTTCTTATCATAACTTGATAAGTTTTTACAGCCGATAAAATCGTAAATTTATTTAAGCGAAGGGTTGGTTTTTATCAATAATATATTTGTAAGTTTTAATCTAAAATAAAATAACCAATAAAATGTTTTTTTTTATTTATGCGTGAAAGCATCAGAGTTTCTTTTAAATTTATTTAATCTTTGTGCACCTTTGATCGTTTCGTGATTTTTCCTTTCATCTTTTTCTTTTCAGCAATCAGATTATTTTACTTCAAAAAACGTCTAAAATCACCAAAGCATAATCCTCAAAGGGGTGAGATCACATTTGGAAAAGATTATAAACACATTGGTTTTAAGGCCAAATGTAAAGGAACATGTAAGAGTTCGATGCTTTTAAATGCAAAATTGTGTTGCAATTATATTCCTTAAAAATGAGAGGTTAAATAAGGCATATATTTTGTAGTAAGTATTTAATCAGAAGCCTTGTGATTGTTGAAACTTAATTATTAAATGTTGTTACTTAATTAGAAAAAAACTGTATTGAGACTGTTTATAGTTTTTTTAAGGAATTGAATTGCGCTAGAGTCGGAAAAATATATGTCGCTTTACAAGTTGTACTGTGAATTGTTAAAAACAATGAAATATAGCAGTTACGAAACATTCATAAAAAAATATTAAACATAAAGAATTTTGCATTATTTCCCTAAACTGGTAACTCCTCGCAGGCGCGTAGCCAGGAAAAAATTTCGGGGGGGGGGGATATGAACTTATATGTGTATAAATAGACGGAATTTCATCACTAATCCAAAAATTTCGGAGTGGGGATATCCCGATATCCCCTCCCCTGGCTACCTGGCTACGCCCCTGACTCCTCGGTCCATTTTTGAAGGCAATTTTTCTGCTTTGAATATTTTCTGAAAGCTGCATGAGAGATATAGCTTGTCTGTTAGTGTTAGTCTAAGAGTTAGTCTCAGTTAGTGTTAGTCTAAGAGTTAGTTATTCATTTTTTCCGAGTGTTTAGCATTATTAGTTTGTTTCTAAAGTTGTTCAATAGTGCTGATCGACGATCGCTCTTCAGGTGGAACACCCATAACTAAAGCATACATCTTGTTGAAAATATTAAATCAAAAAGGTTTTTGATTATTTAAACTTGATTATTAACTCTCGTTACTTAGTTTTTAACTTAGTAACGAGTTTTATAAGGTGTATTTGGTAAACTTTATAGCAAAATACATAAAAAACCCTAAAATTTGTACAAATCTAAAATTGGTACCTATATATTTGTTAAAGTTAAAATTTTTGTCCATGTGCAGTTTCCATTTTTTACAACATTTTCATGTGTTTAGATGTATTTAAACTACTTTAGAATTTTTTTATTTTTCTACAGAAGTTACAAACAAAAAAAAAACAAAACCATTTACTTGATCCGACTGGAAGTAGATAAAATACTAATTAGGACATTAGGACGAGATGAGAGAGATTTGTAGGCACTCTTATGTAAGACAAGAGACACTCCGAGTTTGCGTCTCTCGTCCTTTCCTATGACGAGTTAAAACACCTTCTTCACAGTCATTTAATTTTCTATAAAAGTTTTATATTCAATTTTATCTAGGAATTGTAAAATTAAGGGACATTATTGATTGGACGATGGTAATTTTTTTAACAATCGTGTCCATAACAACCGGTGTAATTCTTTTCCATAAATATTATCAATCAAAGGAATTTTTTTTTTACACGATAGATTAAAAAATTGTGTCACAGTATAATTTTTTCCATGCAATTAAAAAAGGGTTTACACTAAATGTAAGCCTTTTTTCAGGCAGCAAAAAAATTGTATAAGCAATACACCTGTGTCGCTATTGTCCAAGAACAAGTACAGAATCGTGCAAATTAAGGGTGTCCCACCTGAACAGCGATCGTCGTCACAGGACTTTTTAACAGTTTTGAAAACAAACTAATGATGTTAAACACTCGAAAAAATTAATAATGCCTCTTCACCCAATGCACTAAAGACTAATGCTAACAGTAAAGCTGTATGTTTCATGCAACTTTTAAAAAAATCATTAGCACAAAACTCGCTTTCAAAAACGTGCCGGGGTGTTACCTGTCTAAGCAAACATTGCAAAATTCCGTATGTTTAGCAATTTTCCCTGAGTATTTCGCAACTTCCATGGATTCATCGTTTGTAACGGTTCATAATACAGTTTATAAAGAGACATTCTAAATTTTTTTCGAATTAGCGCAGCTAAATTCTTTAAAAAGCTGCTCAAAAGTTGCACGATTTCCAAAAATTACAACCTTAAACGGTAAAATTATTAAGAAATTAAAAATTTAACTATTAATCATTAAGGACACATGGAACATCTCGACGAGTAAAAAGAGGCAATTTTCGCAAAAGATTTAACATCATGTATTTTATTTAAAAATATTGAAATGAAACTTTTTGTACAATGTGTATACACAAGGTATAGTCTAAAAAAATAATTTGATTCATAAATTAGTTTTTAAGAACTAATTAAATTTTAAATATCTCTAAGAATTTTTTTGAACAGTATATGTCAATTTGGTTCACGTCTCTAAAAAACTATTGAATTGATCACTTTAAAATTTTGTATGGTATCAGAGAACATACTATCTGAGAATAATAGGAAGCGATTTTCATTTTGGCTAAAAAGAAATAAAGGTTCTACTAAAAAAATTTTTTTTATCCTAAAAATTAAAGGGAAAAAAAATCATTAATTTAAAAATTTCGTCACTCAGATCTCTAATGTTAGGTATTTTTAAAGAAATGAGTTAGTTAAATAATTTTAGAGAGTCTCAACTGTTTACCAGAACCAGATTTTTAGAAAAGTGTACCAAAGCATAAAAAAACCCCACATATTTTGAGAAAAAGGTAAAAAGCTTTCTTGTATCCAAACCATGTTTATTTACTTTTTAAAGTTTTGAGTTACACAAAGTACGGTTTAAAGTTTTTACATTTTGAATGTTTATCTATTCTAAATGTATGGGATCGTCTCAGCCTGCTCTGTTTTTAGTTCAATAATTGAAAATTCAAAAATTTGAGCCAATTTTTGTTCCATGTGTCCTTAAATCTATCAAAATAATTACTTCTACAGTATAGGTAAGGTATGCTTTAAGAATTGAGTTACCTTTGTATATAGACGTTGAAAAATTTTTCTAATTTTTGGAGTTGATCATCACACTTCTTTTTTAAAAACCATTTTGAGAGCATTTAAAAAATACATATTCTTAAATGAAAAAGGGTTGGGGGAGGGGGACTAAAAAAAGCAACTCCTTTCGTAAGCCTCTGCTGCGAGGGTAAAGGGGTAAATTTCCCACATTTCCCTCAACGTGCACGTGTCTTTGAATATATGGGGGATTTTTTTTTCTTTTTAAATTCATTTCAAATACATTTTTGTGATTGCGAAAAAAAGTTGAATCTGATTTACCTTTTTTTAAAGCTTTTTGCAAATTCTGTTTCTTTCCCGCCTTTCTGTGAAAAAAATTCAAATTCTATATTCCAGGTATTTGGGGTAACGATGATTGCGGTAGCCGTTTATTTGGTACAAGAGGGAGCAAAAGGAGAGTCTGGGAACAAAAACAAACACTAATTAATTCTATTTTTAACTTAAAATAATTGTATTTTTATTCAGTTAACCCTTTGAGGCGTAACCCTTTCCCAATGCTGAAAAAAGAACAGCCGTTGCCATCGCTCGACTTAACTACCAGCAAGATGAAAGACGATCGAAACGTTCATCGCGTGCCACAGATGACCCTTTTTTGACGCAGATGGCTGTGCCCACGCACAGCCAGCTGGGTCGAAAAAGGGTGGGTCTCTAGATCTGTGGCAGGCGATGAACGTTTCGATCGTCCACCATCTTGCTGGTAGTTAAGTCAAGCGATGGCAACGGCTGTCCTTTTTTCAGCATTGGGCAATCTATCCAGCTGTTCTCGCATTCTTCCATTTTTCAGCAAATGTCAGTGCTGTTAAAAATAATCGTGACAATTTTTTTTACGGGAAAAGTTCTAAAAAGTAAATCATTCTCGTGGAGCTATGTTACCCGCCACTATTTTTATAGAAATCAAATCTATTCTTCGTGACTGGCAACAGTCAAAACGTCCGAGTTTGGTGTTCCCAGAGCGGGAATACTGCGCGTTAAAGGGTTAATCAGCACAAAATGCACCGTCCTTTTGAGCCAACTGCAGAAAGGGACGATCGGTTTTGCTTCTGTATAAATATTTTTAAATTTTTAATTAATAAGTAATTTTTTCCCTCTGTTGAAGTACTTGATCTTTTTAATTTTTAAGTTCTTTCTATGCTTGGTTTTACAGTAATTCATGGGCTAACTAGTATCTTACTGTTTCTTTTTTTAGCACTAAGGTGCTATTTCGATCAATACCAGAATTTTGTCTACCTATTTTTGTCTTCGCGATCTTGTCGACAATTTTCGTAGATATGAATTGTCCCGGTGAAGATCTTCTCAAATGTGTTTGCCAGATAACGTGGCGAGGAGGGGGGGGGGCGTTAATAAAATGTTGAAAGTTGCACAAGGTTTGCAATTTTTGATAATGGATCGCTAAATTTGGTGCCAAAACGTGACAATTTATTGTAAGTACATTACGAGTATAGTTAGAAAACGCCTGGCGAATATTGTAAAATAGTTTTAGTAGCCGATTTTAATATAGATTTTAATTCCGAAGTGGTGTTGCATAAAACAGAGAAGACAAATACGGTACACTCATAGATTATGATACACTGTCTATTTATAAAGTTGAAGTAGAGTTTGACTATGCCTGGCGAAAATTGTTAAACAGTTTTGGT